>WUQG02058992.1:0-10056 GCA_011317285.2 Androctonus mauritanicus | reverse complement strand
TTACATATGTAAATTATTTCTAATTGTAAGATGATAGTGTTTAGCCACTATATTTGGTGTTAGATGTGTTTAGTATATTATTTCGCTTGGCTCGCAGTGTTATTTTTTTTTATAATATAAATATATGTATAATTCTTTTCAATAAATGCGTTTGCGTGTAGGCACTTTAACAAATCACGAAATGTTTACACATTTAAAATAATTAAAGGTAAAACGTAATTTTTTTTGTTATTTTTCGTATTATTTTTATGTCGATGAAACTTCATTTCGATTGTTAACCCTGTAGTCTAGCTTATAAATATTCTCCGGCTTTCTAAATGAAATGTATTCACTACATATTATGAATCTTTAATACAGAAATAAAGATGGTAAAGTTTTCAGAAATTAATCCTTGTTTTCAGAAAGTGAGAAACAAAGAATTCTTTGTTTTTCGCTTCTTGAAAATAAGGATTAATTTCTTGATATCCTTTTTTTTTCTATTAGATTTATGTCTTTGTAAAGTATTGTATATACGATCGAGGTCTCTCTCTCTCTCTCACCATTCTTCACTTTCAACTAAATCTGTTAAAAAAAAAAAAAAAAAAAAAAAAAATCGGAAAGTAAAACTGACTGCATTAAATTTATAAGATTAAAAATTTACTACAAGTTAATTTCCTTATTATTGTATTTTTTTAAGCAAGCAAAAATTTAATTACAATTAACGAAACGTACAAATTTTTCAGTTTTATTATGTAATTATATCTTAATTATAATAAATCTCTTACAAAATATATCAGTTACATTAAGAAAAATATATGGATTAATATGTTCAATTTCATTATCAGTTATCATATTCTAGTAAAGGTCTCTATGAGGTCCCTTTTAATTGCAGGAACAGTTTTACTAACTAACTTCAATCATTGTGAACTACCAAATATTCTCGATCAGGTTCATATCCGATGAAATTCCCTAGCCAATCAAGAATTAGAATATTATTTTCTGCTAAAAACTTGCCTATCGCTTTTGATTTCTGGCATCTTGCCCCATCGTGCATAAAAAAGGGTTTTCGCACACTTTCGCAAGTGAGAGAACGGCTACCGTTCCCTCATTTGCGAAAGTGAGCGAAAAACCCTCTTTTTATGCATGATGGGGCAAGATGACCTTTTCTTTTTCCCCTATTAGATTCATGTCTTTGTAAAGTATTGTATATACGATCGAGGTCTCTCTCTCTCACCATTCTTCACCTTCAACTAAATCTGTTAAAAAAAAAAAAAAAAAAAGAAAAAGAAAATCGGAAGTAAAACTGACTGCATTAATAAATTTATAAGATTAAAAATTTACTGTAAGTTAATTCTCATATTACTGTATTTTTTAAAGCAAGCACAACTTTAATTACAATTAACGAAACGTACAAATATTTCAATTTTATTATGTAATTATATCTTAATTATAATAAATATCTTACAAAATATTTCAGTTACATTAAGAAGAGTATATGGATGTAAATGTTCAATTTCATTATCGGTTATGCCAATTAATGTATATATATATATATAAACATATTCAATTTCACTATTAAACAAATCCATTAAATAATCTTAATTGTAATTTAATACTCAATTAACACAATTAATGTTTAGAAAGTTATTTGATATATAAATTTGACAAATAAATTAACATATAATTCAAAACAGCTTCTATGCCTCGCTATTATTATTTAATTATTATTAACAAATTTTACGATTATAAATTGGTAACAGAAAAATTATTAAAGAAAAAAAAATAATTAAAAATGATCTGTAACAACTAGCGGTTATAATAATGGAAGACTTAATAATTAATATAGAGAATTTATTAAAGATTATAAAGAGAAATGTTTTCATAATATTGTGAAAGCAAAAGTCTTTAGAAAGATTGTTAATTGCTTTCTGCAACTGGAAAATAAGATGATAAAAGAAAAGACAATACGGTAGGCGTAATAAATAAATTTGACTGATTTGTCAACAATCTAGCATTTGTTTAAAAAATAATAAATATTAATGAAGACGAAGGAGAAATTTATATATAGGATCGATGAATCTGTTATATCAGGGGTGGCCAACAAGTCGATCGCGAAGCCAATTTTGGTCGATCGCTCGCGATGTCTTAACTTAAAAACCGATTAGACTGTATGATAAATAGAACACTAATTTAGGACCCTAGTTAGGGCGGCAGTAAGAGCGTTCTGTTTACACTGCACTAGATGGGGACACACCTCCCTCTCCCCACTTAGACTAACGACAACAAGTCGATCGCGACGCATTTTTTAGATAAAAAGTAGATCTTATATACACAAAAGTTGGCCATTCCTGTGTTATATGACCTGGTACATAGTTTTGATTTTTTAAAATGCGTTTGATCCTTTATTGGATTCTAATAATGTACATGAAATTCATTTAAATGGAATAATATTTACGAGGATATCACTTGGTTACCTTTAAACATCTTTTATCTGACTGCATTTATAATATTGACTACATATCGATTATTTTCATAAAGCTTTGGTTTTCTAGTAGACCCTAATGCGAATTTCATTCAGACAGAATAATATTTCCGCGAGATGTCGTGTTGGCGACAGGATTTAATTCATACGATCCTTTCATCTTCTATTCTGGAATGAAAAGAATTAAAAATATGAAAGACGTAGACATCAGAAAGATAAGCCAAAATCTCTGCTCGCTTTCTTTTGTTTTTCAGTTAGCTTCATTCACTTTCATTGCATTACCAAAAAAAAAAAAAAAAAGGAGGGGGGACAAACATTAACGTTGTCATAATCATTAAGTAGAGTTACGTTCCTCTGCAATTAAAAGTTTAAAGAAAAAAATTTATTCTCTGCAAATACGTTTTTTTTTTTGTTTTTTTAACTTTAATTTATTTTTATAATTTACTCTTTTTCGTTTGTTACACGAAAAGAAATTAAAAGTAATTTAATTTTTTAACTTTCCTAAGTTGACATATAAGGGAGTGCTTTTTCTTTTTTCTTTTTTTTTTCTATGAATGTCAGATTTAATTTTGTTAATCTCGATAGAAGTTATAAAAAGCGGTATTTTTTGTGAATGACTTTTTGGAAACTCGTCCACGAGTCCAGCAATATTGCGTGACTGTTGCAGAATGATTCAGAGCTGTTAAAGTAGCTATCAGTTCTATGTCATTGTATACCAGTTTTGTGCAAGTCAACTCGGGATGTCCCCAGAGACCCATGTTTATCTAGCCAAGACCCTTGTCCAGAATGTCAATAGTAAGAACTCGATATTTTCCCCACTTCTGTCATTGATCAGATTTGTTCGATTTGGCAAACAGGATCAATATTATGCGGAAAAGTTTTCACAGAGCATTAAAAACTTTGTTTGAATTATTTAAAGAAAAGCTTTACCGACCAAGATTTTAATGCTTCGAAATTGCTTTTGTAACATAAATATTTTATCGTTTTAAAATCTAAATAGTTCGTAAATTTTAAATGTATTTAATCTTCGCTGATCTATTGTATAATATAAAATGGAGATTATATATAATAATAATATTATCGAATAAAATTAGAAAAATTCGATATAAAAATAAACATTTATTTTATATAAAAAATTAATGAAATCAAAGAATACATTTTATAAAAATAATTCCGAACAGAAAAAAAATCTTACGTCTTACAGAATAAATTAGAAAACCGACGTCTTGAAAAAGTTAAAATATTATTTAAAATGAAGAAGAAAATAAAATTAAAATTGATTTCTGTTAGATATAACAGATTATACATTTTGAACTATCTTAAAAACTAATTTATAAAAATAAAGAAAGAGATAAAAGCACAATCGAGGTAAAGTGCATTATTCATTTGCACAAAAGAAACACACACACACACACACACACACACAAAAAAAAGTTTGCAGGAGAAAATACAGAAAAAGATGGATAACATGTAGATTGATGTGTATTCATGTATAAAAGTTCGATTCCGCGATTTTCCAGGTTTCCGCCCTCGCAATTTTGCTTTGTGTGAAAATGTCGATTTAATACAGTTTTCTAGGAAACGATTTATTATTCTTGCTATAGAAAGTCAGTTTTAGTAACGTTGCTACTGAAAAACATTGTTTTCTCACATCACAAAAGCATTAGTGCCATTGATTAGTTCACTTAGAAAAATTATAAAATAAAATAAAAAAAAAATATATATCTTTGTGCGTAGCTCGTAACTCGATACATTCGAGAAACTCAAAAATATGATGAAAATTTGGTAAATTACAAAGTCTTTAAATAGTAAATTTATCATTAACATCGATTTTTAATTGGCAATTTTCCCATTGTTAAAAAAATTTTACACATTATTTATGATTTGAACAATCGACGAAAACATAAAATTATCGCAAACGACGTAGAAGCGACGCGAGATTTAATAATCGCGTCGCAGTCGCAAGCGATGACGCTATAATTCGCTTCATCGTTCACTTTATTTTTTATGAAATTTCAGATATTAATTATATATAAAGTTGTGTTTTTATAAAAGTAATATAAAGAAGGATTATTATTTTATTCTCTTCACGTTTCAATGTTTAAAATACGAAAATGAGCTTATTTCCAATAAAGATATACATACTGTGCACTATACTGTATATACAGTATATTATCCTTTAGGATATAATATACTTCGAAGCTTCAGTGCACTTTCAGTTATAGAATATCTTCAGAACTATTCTAAAAGTAAATTCTAAGCTTAGAATCAGAATCCGAACTACTAAAAAAATAAATCATGAAAGATATTTTATCTCTATGTGACTTTGAATGTGACTTTGATGATATTTTATTACACTAGATGGCGTTCATAGTCTATATACAACAAAATTCTGGTACTGATGATCGGCATGATCGTTCATAAAATTTTACATCATTCACTATCAACGATAATCGCTGATTCAGTCAATATTACTTATAACATTCCATTACAGTACACACTATAAATCTACAATAAGACTTATTAAACTATTAACAGTTTCACCTCTTATCATTAACTCTCCATTAATTAGCCATTATTGCGGTATTCTCTTTATATGATACATTTACCAAATTATCTTTTAACAATGCTAATTAGCCATTAACAAATCATTAAGAATCACTTATATGTCTTTAAACTATTCGATAACATTTATTATCAGCGACATACTTCGATCGATATTATTAACATGATATCCTTTGATTTATATTTCTAATTGAAATTCAGAATTTTATTTTTAACCGCTGGGAGAAGAATATTAATGCATTTTGCTAAAAAATTCAATTGCAGCAGAATTGCACGATTTCTGCTGCAGTAATATTTGTTTTAACTGAACTGTTATTAACAGTAGAGTAAATAATTTCAATTTATATATTTATAGGATATAAAAAGAAGATAGTTTAAAGATTAGGGACATTCAGGACAAGCTCCGAGAAAATAGGCTTCGTTGGTTAGAACATGTAGTGAGGAGTAATGAAGACTCATATTGGTCAGAATAATCCGAAATATCAACTTGGGAAAAAATGGAGGTAGAGGCAGGCCAAAAAAGAGTTGGGAATTAGCAGTTAGGACTGATTTAAAAGAGTTGAGAATTAGTGAGGATTTGGCGAGAAATAGGAGAGAGTGGAAGACTAGAATAGCCCATCCCGACCCCTTTATTAAAGAGAAAAGGGTTTGATGATGATGATGATTGAAACTGCAGATAGAAAGAAAAACCTGCAAAATCAAAAATAATAATAAAACGTGAAGCAAATTCCTGGCATAGCTCTGCCTACTTGTCTGTACATTCGGGACAAAAAGTTTTCACACCTCTTTCTAAAAATTAAAATAAAATAGTTAATAATAAAAGTATTGGGCTCCTCCTGAGCAACAGAGGGGAGAGTTGATCCACTGATCATCTCTCCCCATCTCGAGTGGCTTAACTCTCCCACCACTACCTAACAGATTATGTTACAGTTTTTCAAAAAAAAAAAAATGAAACTAAGACGATAAAATCAATTTGACCGCATAAAACTACGATAATAAATGATTCGATTTACATAAAACATTTGTACAGATCTTGGTATATAAAAGAATGACGATGTAATAAACAAAAAAAATTCTTTTTACTTCTGACACTGAAAACACGTTTTCTTCGTTCAAAACGAAAGCGTTCTACCGATGATCATTTTGTCAAATGACGATGGTAGCAGATATTGATCGGAACGTTATAGCTTTTCAACCACCCAATTATCTCAGAAATTAAATGATATATTTGAAGTGGTTCAACTCTCCCATATGGTTACGTCTCCCGAACTCCTCTATATATAGTATAATTTTGTATTACAATGATTTACTTTTGATATAAATTGATATAACAACATGCCAACTTATTAATCTTATATAAATATTATCATCACCAAATAATTAATTTGAATAATTATAATTATATATATATATTATATTGTAAGAATTCAGATGTGGTCTTTTTTATGTAAAGTGCTTCAGAGATTTTTTAAAATTTGATCAAAATGTATCCCAGTGTAAATTTTGCATAATTATAATATTAAAAGAATTAATTAGAATCAATGAACAGTTTATTTATCAAATCAAACGAAAAATATGCTCTTAAAGAACATTAAAAATAAAGATAAATAAAAGTCAGATTTTACATCCTTTTCGAAAATAGCCGAAATTATTATTATTAATGTAATAATAACGATATGATTTTGATCATTTTCTACAGATCTGACTCTTTATGTATTATTTTAACAATAATTTTATATATTATTTACCTCTCAACACAATATCTCGAATAATTATTATTCGATTTAATTTTTATTCAAACCGAATAATAATTATGTGAGGTATTAATAGGTAAACAACAGAAGAATAGAGGACAAACATAATTTATATATTCATTTATTTCGTTCTGAACGGGAAAAATCCAAAATTAAGTCTTAAAACATAGATTTTAGCAAAAACTTAAAAAGCTTAACTGAATAAAACTTGGTTTTCTGATTAATAAATTGGAAAGAACATTCTATGCCTTTTTTCTTTAAGTTACCATCCCCTAACTCTATAACTGTTTTATAGATTTCTTCTAGAACTAATGTATCTTTCATTTACCTACTACTATATATCAAGAAACACGATTTTCAAAGTCTGCATTCAATTTTCTCTACATTCATATTTGAACACCTCAAAGTCTAACATAATTTCGTTTTTATATCTAATATGCAAATTTCTAATTCTTCTTATTTTAGATTTTACATCTTATTTTTATCAGTTATTGAAAATACTCGAGAACCATTTCAGATATTTCAACTAAATTTACTATTATGCATAAAAGTTCCCAATACCGTTCGGACGATAAGAGGATACTCGGCTGTAATTATTACTCTCAGTGGAACATAAATTTTTTAGATAATGATGATATACGACACGCCATTTTAATGAGCTTTATATCGCTGGGTCTAAAATATCCTTGTTTTTTAAATTTCGTTTACTTCTTTAAAAATGTTATATAACTTTATATATTCCTTCGCCTGTTTCTATAAGTTCAAAAAAGGTTGTTAACTGTTTGAGATAATGCAGCTAAATTTGATATTCTCATTTTGAATTCCTTTTATGAATGCTTTCTTTATATGAATTATTTTAAACGGAAGTAATCGTAGGTATGTAACTAGCATAATATGGCAAATTATAATAATTTAATTTTAGAAAAGAATTCGATATTATTATGGAGTTAGCCTTTGAATAGTCTCAGATAATTTGAAAAATGCATAGAACTAATTAGCATGTAGCATTAATTACCAAGTCAAATTTTATTCTAAAAACAGTGAAATACTCACTTTTATATAAAAATTGAAATAAACATATTTATAAATATTTAAAAATGTTAATATTTATTTCCTACTCCTGGATGAATGATTATAAATAAAGTATATTGGTCTTGATGTTCCTTAAAATGTCTGTTTGAAATCAATTTAATTAAATTTGTATCAATTCAAGATAAGTAATACTTATCATGTTCACTTTAGTAAATGATCTGTTTTAATCTTCAAACGAAAATATTTTTTTATTGTTTAAAATCCAATTACTTAGGATTCATAAAGAAATAAAAGGACTTCATAATTCTAAAGATATATATATTAGGAATCGTTGCACTGTTATATATGTTCCCAGATGGTCGATGCCAATCGTTTGTCTAAGAATCGCTGGAAAAAGTATTTTGTAAAAAAACATAGATAAGAAGTTATAAGTAATGTTTTATTGTACATCTATGAAACATTATTTGCCAGTGTTTTTTAAATAAATAAGTTAAATTCTCAATAAGTGATGCGATTATGGAAGTCTAGTTCCAAATACCAAAATACGATATTCAATAAATTGACTCATCAAAAATAATCCAATTTAATTATAACAATTAGCATTATTGGAGTCATCTACTAGCCAAAGCTTTTTATTCGAGTAAGCTTATTTTATTCTGCATTATAAATAAATCAGTGAATGTTCTTGACATTATAGGTATTTCTAACACTTAATCCTTATTCATAAATGCATATTACTGGAAAATAAAAGAGAATTACTAATTTATTCCACATCTTTTATACTGATAGTCCTATACTTATAGAGCATTTTCATCAATCCTACTATCAATAATCTCGATCGATAATGGAAGAGCAATATACTGTAAAACCTGTTTAAACTGGAATTCCAAGGGACCAAAAAATTTTTCTGCCTTGGACAGTTTTCCAGCTTATACATGTTTCATTCTGGCATTAAAAAAATAACATTGAATGCATTTACAATACATTGTTTCTGCAATAGTACATATTTTAATAATATATAAATAAAATACAACATCAAATTACTGTATTATCCTAGCTTATATATTAAAATGTATAGAGTATTTTTGAAAAACAAATAAACTGGATATATAATGTTGTATTAGAAAAACATGCATCAAGTAGAACTGAACTAAATAAAGTGAAATTTTAAAATAAAACTTAAGTACAGAAATTACAAAAGATTTTTCGAATTCCACATTTTGTCAAAAAGATTTTTGTTTTGCAAAGCTGCTGTTTACTTAAACATGCTTCTATTTCCATCAATGTACGTATTTACAAAAGTTTTTCAGCAATTTGCATGCAACTGAGATGTTCAGAAAATTCTTTTAACGCAGTCAATTTATTCGTTGCAATAGCAAAATTTCTTAATTTTTCTATTTCAGGAAAGTCTCTTCCCAAATCTTTTTCATTGCCGTCTTCTTCATAGATTTTTCTTCTTCTTGACTGGATCAAATCACTCATAGTTTGATAACCTACCTCTATTAAAAAATGTTTATCAATGTTGACATATTCTTCAGCATTTACCTACATATTAATATCTTCAAGCTGTCGTATAAATATCTGAATTTCATCAAGGTGCTATATTTCAGAAAATTCTTCTATTCCTTGTTAAGGTTAATCAATGGTTTCAAATTCAAAATCACTTTTTCGTTTATAACATGGAAAAATAATAATTTTTTCTATCTTATACAGGTTTTATTTTATTCAGTGAAGTTTTAAAATGCTTTCCGTTTCCACGTTAGACAGTTTCTGCGTTATATAGATATTTTCTTTGATATTTCTATGGAAGTTGTTTGGAAATAAAAATTTTTACATGTTGAGCAGGTTTCCGGCTTGTGTCCAGCTTAGACAGGTTTTACTGTATTTAGTGCTTGCATATTCGCAGTAAAATGTTTTGTATCGAGACTTTATTAGTGGGTTTTATGCTAACATTGCCAAAGTGTTACCGATTGCTGGATGATATCTTACTTTTATATTCATTTATATTTGGTAATAAATAGTAACTGGTAGTCATCTGGCAGAGAATAATAATAAAGATTGCATGATTAAACAATAAAATTCGGTCGTATCATCAGTTTATTTATACGTTTGAGCTGAGGATGGCTGTAAGAAGCCGAAAGCGCTCCTCTTTTTAATAAAAGTTTAATTTGTCATGTGAATAAGTTTGTCAGGTCTGCTCATTTAGTGCTTACATGGACTTCTAATTTTGCATTATTCCGTATA
>WUQG02058981.1:0-10056 GCA_011317285.2 Androctonus mauritanicus | reverse complement strand
CTCCTACTACATGTCGCATGCTATGCATGTAATAGTATGTATGCATACTACATGTGCAGCACATGTGCATGCATTACACACACACACACATATATATATATATATGCATATGTGTATAGTATGTGCAGCATACATATGTACTGTGTACATATGTGCACTGCATATTTGTACATATATTTGCACATGCTACACATGTAATAGCACGTGTTACTACATGTGCATGCTGTACATGTAGTAGTATGATGTATAGTACATATACATATGCACATGTAGTGTGAGGAACAGGAATGCAGGTTGGATGTAGTGTGTCTTTCCTCACCTCCAGATTTTTTTTTTTTATATAAAGGGAAAAAAATGGAGAAAGGAATTTGGAAGAGAGAGAGAGAGAGACGCACCGAAAGGTGACACGCAATAATATATCTACGATATATTATCACGTGCCCAACCTGTGGATTCTTGTCCCCAACGTTGTTAAATAACAGATATTATAAACACAGGTGTCGGGTGATGACAATTGTTTATAATAATGCCTTCGTGGCATTTGAAATCCAGGTGGAAGTTTAGGACAGTGGAGAGGGTATAAAAAAGCATGTGAGAATTTGGCGCATGGCAGTCTAATTAGAACCAGCAACGGTCCAACAAGAACAAGTGATAAGAATAAATAAAACGGATTAAAGAAGGCATACTAGAGAAGTCGGATCAAAAAGGACTACCCAGCGTGCCAATGTTGAAAGAGAACGAAGAGCAAAGACAGTTGCAATAGACTGTAATAAAGAAGCTGACATCGGCAAAAGAAAAAAGTTCTGCAAAGGACTAATGATACATTTATGGAATCTATTGCCAGAAGAACAGTGATACGATGCCTAAATCCATTAAAAGAACATTCTCTGGTGTAAGGAGACAACCGATAAGTTGTTTAGCTGCCCATCAATCAACTCGTACTAACAAGAGCAAGGACCAAAGTCAATTCTTTGTTTGTCAGAACTCCGTCTGTAAAACTTGATTTCGTAAAAGAAAAAGATATCTCCTCTTTATAAATTGACAGTTGTAAAATATTTATTGTAAAGAGCTCTCTCTCTCTATCTAAATAAATGGAAGTTTAGATTTATTATCTGTAGTCTATGAGTCTTGGGAGTATCACCTCACCACCAGTCCGTACCCGCAACATGCTATACAATCACAGTAAGGTCATAAGCCTGTCTTTATCACCCATCGGTCTTGGGAGCTTCAACAGTAGTATGTATTTGTAGTAGTATGCTCCGTGCATACTACTACAAATATATACCCTGGTCTGATTCAGAATGAGGTAGAGTTGTTTCAAAATACACAGAATATGTATTGATTTTAGGGAGTTGTCCATAATGCGTTGTGGTTATTTCACAATGGCCACGAAGCAAAATAATATTGAGCATCGGTGTTTGGTCTTTTGGAACTGACCACAATGCGTTGTGGCTGTTTTTTTGGTCATTGTGCGATTTCAGTGTTTGGGCATAACACATTTTTGAATGATTACAATAATTTTCAAGTATCAAAAATTTAAACTTTTTCAATTTTTATTTATGATTTGCACATAAAAGTGAAATAAAAACAGTTAATTGTGACTATTATGAAAAATTAAGCATAATAAGCAAAATGTTAATAAATTATAGATGAAATAATTATTTTATAATTTTTAAAACTGATGACATGATGGTCAGTAAAGATCTATAAACAGATAAAGTTTCTAAACCTATATTATTACATAATATCAGGACAGGGCTGGCTCTAGGTTTTTTGCTGCCTCATACAAACTGAATCAAATGCAGTCCCCCCATCCATATATTAGAAAAAAAAAATTTGATTCAAAAATATAACTTTATTTTTTGTATTGTTTATATTTCACAAAATAATGTTTTTATCTATATTAGATTAAGTTTATATTGCTTTTTTTTCCTCTACTTTTTTCCTTTTTTAATCACAGCACTATTTGTTATTTTCTTTGCAAATTTTTATAAATGTTCTGCCAAATTAAATTACTTTATTTTGTTTTCACAAGAAACAATAGAATAGAAAATTATGTAATCAGAAATTAGATATTAATAAAATATTAGATATTTTATCTAATATTTTAGTATACTAAAATATTAGATAAAATATGAATGTGAACACAAAGCAACTAATGAATTTAAAAAAAAATTGTTATTGTACCAGAATTTTATACAAATTTTAGTTTTTTTTTTTTTTTTTTGAAAAAATGCCACATCAAGCAGATGCTTGTTTTACTGGTGCCTAGAGCCACCCCTTCATAATATATAACAAAAAGGCATTTGTGCCAAATAATACAATGAGAAATATTATATTACTAGTAAATATGCCTATCAAAAATGACATAGTTTAATTTTTTTAAATTTATCTTATTCTTTTGGATTATATCTATTTTAATAGGAAGAAATTGAGAATAAACCAAACTACACCAGCAATTTTCAACCAGTGTTCCAAGAAGAGTCCTCAGGTATACCATAGAAATTTAGAAGAAAATCAAAAAAATCTGAGAAAAAAATTGAAAAATAACTTTCAAAATAAATTTCAGAAATATTGTATATTTTCATAAAACATTGATAAGACTGAAAACAATAATAGTTTAATAGATAAAATTTATTATAGTAACATTCAAAAATCAAAGCCCAACATTATTTTTTTTTAAAGAAGACAATTAATATTTTAATTAGTGGATTTTTAAACACAATATTTGATTTTTTAATGATGAAAACTTTCCTAAATAAAGTGATGATGTACCATAACAATTTTAGTCTCTTGTTCAGCATGCAGTGTTGAAAAAGGTTGAAAATTGCTGATCTACACATTCACACACAGTATTAAGTGAAATATATTTTATTGTAATAATTGAAAAAATAGCTCTACATTAAATTTTATATAAAATAATTTCTTAATATGGCATCATCATAAATATAACGTTTTGAAAATTAATCCAAAATTTTAGGATATACAGTATTTTTTATAAGGGGATATTATCATAAGAACTAGTAAGTGGGCATACAATAAATACTGGTAGCATAACAATCATTCTTTAATTATCCATATATCAAGAAAATGTACTTTATGGTGATTGATCTACTCCAGTGTTTCCCAAACTATGTTCTGCAGAAGGTCAGTTAATGTTCCATAAAAGATTACAAAAATTAATATAAGCTTTATATAATTTTAAATGCTATGCCAAGTTGAAATTGGAGTTGCTAGTTTATTTTATCATCAACTATGCAAAAATATAAGGTTACTGCTCTATACTTTAATTTTTCAAATTCATTGTAAACTCTTAGCACTAATGAGCAATACAAATACTTCTTAGAAAAAGAACCTTTATTTCAGAAGTGCTTTCGGCTAACCACCATCTTCAGCTGCTACAACAAACATTCTACAATTCCAGAACATTGAATTCCAAATTTTGAAATTAATTCACAGAAAAATTTATTTACATAGATCTAAAATTACATAATTTAATTATCTATTCTCTCTTTGCAAAGATTATTAAACTTTCAGTCCGTAATTTTTTTTTCCTGAATAAAGTAAAGAAAAAACCAGCCTATAAGAGGCTCCTGACGGTTTATGAACTACTAAGAAACCCGAAGGACCCAAGGAGAACAGGAGAGAAAAGCAGGGTATACCAGATACCCATAACAAACCTACACACAGGCAAACAGGAGATATATGTGGGAGCGACATGCAGAAATCTCCAGGACAGGATTGAAGAACATAAAAGGAGCATTAAAACAGCCAACCTGATGACAGCCCTTGCGACAAGAGCTTACCAGAACAATAACAATAGTAAATTGGAATGAAGCTAAGGTAGTAAAGCAAGTAAACAACAGGATGGAGCTAGCCACGGCAGAAAATTTGCAAATTGCGAAAGGCAGAGAGAAAAAAAGAAGTGATTAATGATAGAGAAGTAGAAGAGCTCCATAAGTCCTGGAAATATTTACTAAAAAGGCAGTAAAGGATGTAGCCCAGTCATGTGACCAGACCTGATCGATTAATATCCATTTCAGAAGCAGTTTTCTCATTATATTCCGAAAGCGACTTTTAGCTTAAAAAAAAAAAAATTACGGACTGAAAGTTTAATAATTTTTGCAAAGAGTGAATAGATAATTAAATTATGTAATTTTAGATCTATGTAAAAAAATTTTTCTGTGAGTTAATTTTAAAATTTGGAATTCAATGTTCTGGAATTGTAGAATGTTTGTTGTAGCAGCTGAAGATGAAGATGGTGGTTAGCCAAAAGCACTTCTGAAATAAAGGCTCTTTTTCTAAGAAGTATTTGCATTGCTCATTAGTGCTAAGAGTTTACAGTGAACATAGAAACTATATAAACTGTAAAAATTTTAAATTTATTCAATGAAAAATAAGAGAGAGATGAAGTTTTATAAATTTCTGAATATCAATTAGGCTTAATTATAGAAAACTGCTGGTCTGATGCTACTAGCCATTTCTAGCACTAGAAATTTGTAAATTTTTTAAACATTAATTCTTTTCATGTAAAAATAAACAAGAAAATACATTTTGCATTAAATAAAATCTGAATAAGCAATAAAAAATTACACACTCAGTTCTGATCTACATCATACTTGGTTAAAATGATGTTCAGATAGATATAATGTTATATATATTATAGCACCAAAGCCAATGTTATAATCAAATTCTATTTCATATATATTTTATCCATTGATGTGATTTTATAATACTCCTTTATTAAATAAAATAATTTTATTTGTGATTACTATTATCAAAACTTACAGATGCAATATTTTTCATTATATTGTTGTATAGATGACGAAACTTGCGTCTACAATAAGCTGAACAGTAAGCTCCTCCAATGAGTTTGTCCACAATTAAGCCAATATCATATAATAATATTCTATATTTTCGTCCCACATTCTATAAAGATTAAAAATTTTAAAATCAAAACAAAAATATAGTTATAAATTAAAAGTAATTTAAGATACATTAATATCAGAGATTAGATTTAGATAAAAAAAAAAATAAAAAAAACTATAAAACTTGTATTTTGATTATTTCAATATTGGAAAAATCAAAATCATGAATTAATAATATAAAAATTTTTCAAAAAATTAATATAAAATTTTATAAATATATTTCAGAGAAATAACTATTAAAATTTTTGATGGATTCTATATAAAAAATTAAAGATATTTTGATTTATTCAACCTTTGAAAAAAAGGTTTCTCTGAAAGTTTAAATAGCATGAATAATGTAATCATTTACAAAGAATACTTTAACACAATATCACATCATATAAGTTTCAGCAAACTTTTAAAGTAAAAACAAAAATAAACAGCTGTTAATTGTTTTTATATTCCAGCAATATACTGAAAAGAAAATTATTATTAAAAGTCTCTAAGTTGTTTTTGTTTTTCAATAAATTTAAATATACTATGCAATGGTTGAAAACAAATAAGTACAGAGAGAAAATAATAGTATATTGCTGATAAAAATACATAAAATATAAATGTTATAAATAAAACTGTGTATATTTGTATATAAGCCAAAGAATTTTTTTCTGAAAAACTTTTGATGAAGGAAGATTGACCTATATGAGGTTGTCAAAATTTGAGAAATTCTTCACAAGATCTTAAAATTTACTCAGTTCACTATGTTCCTATTGTGCAATTATGTCAGTCATATAATCTGCCATATTTATTTGTAATCAGGATCATCATCTTATGGACTCTTGATTTTGTTTAATATATATATACAGATATATAAATTGATATTAAAACTATATATAAATTAATATTTCTGTAATTATTTAAATATTGGATATAAAATGACTGGATAAATAAACAAGCACTAAAACAGAAGAAATTTTAAAATTTATATTATTTAGTGTATAACATTTTTGGTTTATTTTTTAGGTCCTCTTCAGTACTTAATGATTATAGAACATTAAAATCTAATTGTTAAGAAGTGAAGAGGATCTGAAAAATAGATCAAAAATGTCATACAGTAAATGTTATAAATTTTAAAACCTCTCCTATGTTAGTGGTTGTTTATTTATCTCGTTATTTATACATTGATAAGAAGCTAGTCTATATTTAGATATATAAAATGTTTGTGCTGTGTCCTCTTTGCATTTATAGCATGTCTTATGGTAGCAGTTGGATCAGTCATATTTATTTCTAAAAATGCCAATTTTTCTTGATTAAATTATTAAAAATATGTGCATGTATTTGAACGTTCATATTTAAATAAATTTAAAAATATAAATTTATTAGCTACTCTACAGATAAGATAAAAAATGTATAGATTGCTCTTTATTAACAAGTAAACACGGCTTTCATTAATGCATGTAATGAAAGCCGAGTTTACTTGTTCATCAGTTAATATTAAATGGAAATATAGTGACCTCTGATGTTTCTGATTGATAATATGTGCATTTTCTGATAGTTCTGAACTTTTAGAAAATATATGGCGGTTATTTTGCAGTTGATTTCAGTCATAAGATCTGCACTTTTGATGATTGCATGCATGATTGCAACTGACTGGAGTGATTGGCTTTCCACTCCAGTCAATTGTAGCAAAATTTCCATTATGTGGTTTGATTGTTTTTTTTTGTGTTTAAACACATTGTTAAGTATTTTTGTTTATAATATTTGAAAAATATTAATATTTGGCTGAACAAATTCTTCAATAAAATTGTATTATTGAGAAACATGATTGTCATATGAAGCAGCATATTTATGTCCTGCTCTCCACTGAGCTTTATTTTCACATCATATTGTGATATTTAAGTAATGTAGGGCTGGTATTTATTTATTCCAAAAGGCTAGTGTTTTGGAATAAATAACTAAATATTCCAATAGTGAACTGGTAACTATAACTAAGTAACAGCACTTCTTGTAGTTGTGAAAAATTTTAAACAACTATACTTTTATTCATTAGCTAACGTTTTTTAAAAACGCTAGCTAATGATTAAAAATACAATTGTTTAAAATTTTTCACAACTGTGAGAAGTGCTGTTACTTAGTTATAGTTATTAAAGTGAGAAAGCAGTTAATCAAAAAACATGCAAGTGACTGGATTTTGAAAATTTTTAAAATAAAGAAGTCGATCTCAGACTCCTCCTGAAAAAACCTGGAGAAATGCAACTCGAAATTGAACCGGATCTTGCAGGGGAAAGTGAATAGGCCAAATTGCTGGTGAAAGTACACTTTCACGCAGCAATTTGGCCATTAATTTTTAAACTCTGAAAGTAGGGGGTTTGGGCATATACATAAATAGATTCATTTTATTCATTATCAATGATATATATTTTTAGATTTACTCCAATTTTCAAGAATCTAGTCTGGTAATTAATGTTTAATTTAACATTCGACAACAAAAATAGATTTTTGTTTTTAGAATATATTATTTAAAGAACTAAGATTTCCGTTTAATTCTTTACGCAATTTAATTTTTGTTTTTTGAAGCTTATACAGCAGTATGACAAATGTCTCAATGTATGTGGTACTTATGTGGAAAAATAAAGGTACATCTGATCTTTAATGTCTCATGCTATTTTTGGTCTTTCATCCACCTCTCTGTCCACAGTCGCCGATTTTTGAATTAAAATGTACAGTTACTTTATTTTTCAGTTTATTACTTCGTTTGCCTTATATGTGGTTTTATGTTATCTTCGTTAACAGCTGCGGTAAGTTGTTTAATTATTCGTTAATTTAATATATGGCTATACTTATAAAAAAAAAATGATCTATTTATTTCAATGAATATCATATTGTTCTAACATTTAAAAGTTGCAAGGCAAGTTATATATGGGTATCAGATTTTTACCAATTTTCAAACTCTGAAATAGGGGGGTTGATTTGCATGAGTATATATGGTTATCGAATTTGGCCTCATATATATATTTTAATTACAGAAAACAATCTTCAAGAAATAAAGGAGATTTTTTTCCTAAATCAGAGTCTTAAATTTGAATAAAAAGAGGAAGTAAATTTTTTCTTCTGCTGTAATAATTTTAATGATTTCAAATCACTATATTCATCATAAATACAAATTAAATGAAAGTTTATTTCTATAACTAGATATTTTGTTTTTGATTTGAAGTTTAAAAAATTTCATTTACCTTTTTCACATCTCTTATTAAATATCTTAAAATATTTCTTGGTCCAAGTTTCTGTAATATTTTCAAAAATAAATAAAAATTTTAGATTGTAAATATAATTTAATCAACACAGTTTAACTGGTAAATATATTTTTTATAAAAGTTAAAATAATTTAAATTTGTATATGATCTATTAACAATTGTAAAACACTAATCCATTTTTAAAAAACATTTAAAAAATCAGTGCAATGAGCAGAATAATACTTTCAACTTAAAATAATTTTATTTTAGCACTTTTAAATTAAAGTTATATATATTGCTTTTTAAGGATTGATGTTGAGGACCCAGAGGGTCGAAAATGCTGTAATAAAATTATTTTAAGTTGAAAAGAAGAATCTAAAGGCTTTTATTTCTGTATTATTCTGTTCATTGTGCTGATTTTTTCAATGTATGTGATTTATTATTTATAGGTATCGACATTGTGTGTGGTACAGCTAGAAATATTATTGTGCCAAGCTTTTCATAATACTGCAGCATATCGAAAAAAATCCATCGTGACATTTAGACATAAGTTCATTCCTTTCAGCATAAAACTTATCCTCCCTATTAGAAAACTGAGAGTACTCCAGATATGAAACACTTTAACACACTTCAGTGCCAAGCAAGATGCCAGTATCTACAGAAATATTTTTTATACTTAATTTTAATTGAATTCAAAATTATATGGACTGTGTTGCCATTATATTATAATGGCAACACAGTCCATATAATTTTCTATAATTTTCATATAACTTTACTATTCTTCAATAGCAATTGTTTATTTATGAGTGATAAATATCATTCATAAATAAACAATTACTATTGAAGAATAGCAAAGTTTTTGAAATATTTAAGTTAGTACCATTTAAATTTGATACCACTAAATAGATAAATGCACAAAATAGTAATTGTACTTAACCTGACAGTAAGAAATGTACTTATAATTGAATAGTTTGAAATTACCTTTTGTAAAACAGATAATTCAAATTATTTCTTGATTTCAAATACAACTCCATTACTGATAACATACAAAAAGAAGCATGCAATGTAACTATGCTCATAGCAGTTTAAATAAAACAAATTTAAATAAACTTTCATTAGTTACATCAGTCTTCTCTACTTCAATTATCCATAATTTCAAAGCATCTCCTATTCACTACTTATGATGATAATTAAACCTGTTATAACATTTATTTTATTGCTAAATAGGAAATATACAATTTCCTCATTTTATAAAGATAATGTGAAAATTTCTAGTGTATTCTTGGGTTTTATCCATTTCTTCAATCAGTATGTAATAAACACAAGCATTAAACATGATATAATTTTAATGAAGACTGATACAGAAACATTTTTGACAATAGGAAAAGTGCTTCTGCAACAAAAAACATTGATAATTATCAAACAAGATTATGTTGCAAAGATATTATGAACTGTGAAGCAGTGTATTGCTATATCATCAACCAAATACCTTTGATATAAAGGTAATTTGGTTGATGGTATAGCAATGCATACAATTTTGGAAAGTGTCTTTCTCCAATCTTCTACTCACTCAATTAAAATGTATATTGTTTAGTGCTTGTTTTATTTATCAGTTTTGAGTTTGAGAAAGACATTTCTGTTTTACCTACTGATATTTTAATATATTTGAAATGTTTTAACAAGTGCAATAATGCATATTATAACACAATAGTTTATGATTACTATACTTATTTAGTTTATTCTTTGCCATTTAATTTTGTATTTCCAAGCTACTAACTGAAAATCAGTTGAACTTATCAGCACTATGGCAGGATTAATAATATAAACATCGTAAAAAGTACAAAAAAACGTCAAGAAGCGCTTTCGATTTTAATGAAAATCATCGTCAGCTTTAACATACAAAAACATTCTAAATTCGA
>WUQG02058970.1:0-10057 GCA_011317285.2 Androctonus mauritanicus | reverse complement strand
CTTTACAATTGATCAACTTCCGGTGAGCTTAGCCCCTACGAGATAGGTACAAAACTTTTTGCAACCGACTGTACATATAAAAAAATTTATTGTTGCTTCAAAATTACCGATACGATGCAATCTTTTTTATCAAATATTTTGCATTAATACATTTCGAAAGGTAGAGCTTCCCGAAATCAGAATAAAATGACTTTATCAGTCATTTCGTTCTTACCGAGCAGGATAAAAGTAAAGATATAATCTTGCCTAGTATATGCTACTTTTCTGAAGATTTTCTGAGAAATGAGATCTTCAAAGCTGTCTTGGATTCTTCAGACAGAATGCAAATCCGCTTTACGCGGCTCTTCAACTGATTCTCGCCGTATTAATGGCTTAACTGCTGTCCATGATAATCTGCAATGTTAGAAAATCGAGTTAAATCCAAATTTTGCATCGCAATGTAACTCATATTTGAACAAGAAAATGATCATAAATTGGTTATAGAATTTTAGATGCTAAAAATATGAAAGAAATGAAAAAAAATCATTAATATATTTACAGTAAATACTTATATAATTTAATATTTTTGAATTTTTTTGAATAATAGGAAAATATTGATAAACATTTTGGAGTGGAGCAGAGACTTCATTCTTTTGTGGTGGATTTATCATCAATTTTGTCACAGATGGGGATTTATTATGACAACATAGTTATTATTATAACATAAATATATAAAACTGCCCATCACACTCCGATTATAAATAACTTTTAATCTTCAGAAATATCATTCAGAAAATAGTATGTTCAAACTCATAGCAAACAAGCAGAAGGAAAACTTTTCAAAACATACAATAAGAGGAGATTTATATTTTTAATATAAAATTAATAGCGCAAGAGAAAGTAAATATTGTTCTCTATTATTCCGGTTTCCATTATTTTACTTTGCTATAAAAATAAATTTTTAGCAACGATTTTCTTTTTCATATACCATAAAATTTGATTAAACTTTAGAAATAAAACAGAATTCAGAAACCATAAAACTTTCGGATTTTTTAAACAATTTCTAAAAATGTTATTTCATTAAATTTAGATTATAATGTTGGTTGATATAAATATATATTAAAAATAATTAATTTATAATCGATAGTGTGCCGTAGATATTTTACTGTGATCTAAATTCTCAAGAATTTAGATCACAGTAAAATATGCTTGAGTTCCTACTAAAGAAGAATCAGGATAATAACAGGAAGAATCTTTAGGTAACAACAGCAGGAAGAATCTTTAGATAACTAAAACAGAAAGAATCTTTAGATGACAATAGCAGGAAGAATCTTTAGATAACTAAAACAGAAAGAATCTTTAGATGACAATAGCAGGAAGAATCTTTAGATAACAACAGCAGAAAGAATCTTTAGATGACAACAGCAGGAAGAATCTTTAGATGACAACAGCAGGAAGAATCTTTAGATAAGAGGATAACAACAGCAAGAATCTTTAGATGACAACAGCAAGAAGAATCTTTAGATGACAACAGCAGGAAGAATCTTTAGATGACAACAGATGGAAGAATCTTTAGATAACAGGATGACAATAGCAGGAAGAATCTTTAGATAACAGGATAACAACAGCAAGAATCTTTAGATAACAACAGCAAGAATCTTTAGATGACAACAGCAGGAAGAATCTTTAGAAGACAACAGCAGGAAGAATTTTTAGAAGACAACAACAGGAAGAATCTTTAGATAACAACAGCAGGAAGAATCTTTAGATAAGAGGATAACAACAGCAAGAATCTTTAGTTAACAACAATAGAAAGAATCCTTAGATGACAATAGCAGGGAGAATCTTTAGATAACAACATAACAACAGCAAGAATCTTTAGATAACAACAGCAGAAAGAATCTTCAGATAACAAAAACAGGAAAAATCTTTAGATAACGACATAACAACAGGAAGAATCTTTAGAGGCTGAATACTCTTCCGAAAACATATTTTTGAGGAGAAATGGATAATATTGATCGATTTTCTATCGATTCATTTTGTGTATCTCTATGTAAAAGAAAAGTTTAAATGATATATATTTGCTCTTCTTATATAAAAAAACCAATAAGGTTAGCGCTATCTGTTTTCAGTCCAATAGTCAATTATTCAGGATATTGAATAGCAGCAATTGAATCAATAAGGAGCGATTTTATGTTTCTGCTTTATCGTGTGTAAGCTCGGAAATATTTTTCATTCTTTTTATCCTTTCCACAAAGAAACGTTGACAATCTTTTTTTTTATTTCATTTGGCTGAACATGTTTTTAGTTCAATTTTTGAGCTACGAATTTTTGCAATTTAATTTTTTCTTTCTTTTTTTTATAAAAATGTTTGGCGTAGTAATGCGTTCAAAAGATGGAATTAAAGAAGTTTTCCTGTAAATTTACATTTTTATAACACGTAATAAAAATTTTATAAGAGAGAAAGGACATAAAAGTAAACCAGATTTTTATAAGTGAGTGAAACAGATTTTATTAATGGAAAAATTGTAGTAATGGATCTTAGAGTTACATGAGCCGAAAAATGATAAGTTTGAAGATGTAAAATCCCATGCCATAATTATCTATCTCTAGATTTTTTTTTGCGATGATAGATCAGTTAAAAACAAGCTCTAAATTAAAATAATAATAATAATAATTTATGGCCTCATAATGTGTATCTACTTCCATCAGAGTTTTTCATTAGAGCATCTTTTTTTGCAAAAGTTTCGAAGGTTTTTGTTCGAAGTTTTATTATAATTTTTCACTAAAATCGAATTTCCTGTCATTTTTTACTAAATATTATATAAATTTTACGACTTCTCCATGTTTGTTTCTCAACGTACACATCTTAAAATTAAAAAAAGCCATCACCACAAAGTTTTTACTTAGTGTTAAAGTGACCAACAGCTTGATAATAACGAATGTTTGAATTCGATCCATTCTTTGTAATCTCAGTTATGATATGATTTTACTTGTAACAAGGGCAAAATTTTGCATTTCTTTACTTAAATGGTCAATACAGCGGACTCCCGTGCAATGCGGGTGATATGTTCCGCGTTATACGAGACCTGCATTATCAGACGATTTTATGCAAATTTAAACTTGTCTCTGAGTTCTAGCATTGATCGCATATTGTTAATGAGACATGCGTTAGTTTCGAATATGATTTTATTGTGTGTAGAGTGTTAATTAACTTGTTTTAAATAAAGTTTTTTAATAAAGGAAACAACAAAACAGAATACAGGTAACTAAATTTTAAAAAAACATTTATATACAAGTAGATCCCTATAACACGGACTTCGAAAAGGGGGATTCGTATAACCCTATGGAAAAGTTGCTAAAGTTGTCATGAAAACGAAATAAACATCGTTTGGTTTCTATAACCATCAACGGATATTATAAGTAACGGATAAGCAATGTTTAAAAAAGTTATCCTATGCGTTATACGGGACTGTTTACAGCGTTGTACGAGTACTGGTCGCAATTTTTCGTAACGTTATAGGGGAGCACGTTATACGGAAGTTAACTGTAATTTTAAACCTATAGAAGAATTTAAAGTAAATTTAAACAGAAGTTTTTGTAAAGTAGTAGAACTGTTAGATCAGGGGTTCCCAAACTTTTTGGTCCCTATACCTTTGGCTTCGAGTAAATTATCTGGTACTTCCTTCGTTCAAGATGGCGCCAATCTAGCAATTTCACTACCGGGTATTTTGAGTTATCGGATCTTGTAGTGAGAAAAAAGTCTATGTAACCTCACTGGAATAGCTTGGAAATGTTGATAACATAATTATTTTTGGAATATATTAATAGCATAGTATACTTATGCACCTGCTATTCACTGTATCCACTGGACTACAGTCCCTTGATATATAAAGTACCGCATTCCTTTGCACCACTAGTGCCCCAAATCGGCCATTTTATATCCTGTTAGATATGGAATTATCATTGCCTTCATAGGCTTTCAGGTTATTTTTTAAGAACGTGCCTTGTTATAGTGCTGTAAATTGTTCTAATCGATCAGAAAAGGGTCATAGATTCTTTCCTTTGCCGCAAAGGTAAAAGAAATTAGAGATAAAAAGAAGTGGTTACAAAATATTAGAAGGAAAAACTTTTCCAAAAACAGTCTTTGTTTGCCAGGTAACCAACTGCTATATTTATAAATTAGAAAAGAGATATAGTATTATGGTTTACTTTCCATAAAGTTATCCGTGATTATCGATCGGTAGAAGGATATAAAATGGCGGCTGAATGAGGTATTCTATATATATATACATACCTAGGGACTCTACCTGGACAAGCTTCCTGTACCCCAGGTTGGGAATCTCTGTATTAGATAAAAGATATAAAAGATAAGTTTGAATGCGATAAATGGTTTTCAGCTATATCATGATTCAATAGCAGATGACATAAGAGCGAAACATTTTACCATAACATTTTTAACTTATATACCTAAATTTTTGTTCCATAATTATAAATAAACGAATTTTCTCTAATTAGTTGATTACGATAAATACATGATCATTCCGTATTAGTTCATCTTTGTAAGTTAAGTATTCTTCTAATTTTTTCGTTCGGATGACACCTGTCAATAGTATAAAATTTCAAGAGTGAAATAAGTTTGATCGCGTGATCATCGATAAAGTTTTAAATTTAATAATTAATTAATTTAGTTGCCATCGCAACAAACGATTAAACGAACAGTTTAATTAAAATTAAAAAGAGAAAAATAAACTTCCAACAATTCTCCAAGAAAATGAAGATTCGTTCAATAGTATTCTACTTTCTCGAAAATTAAATTAAATTTTATTAAATTTTTGTTATTTATCAAATAACTTTTTTTTTTTATCTTGACTATAATATATATTTCTTTGGGAAAATATTTAGAGAATATGTTTATCTGTTTAACTTATTATTTCTGCATAGGGAGAAATTTCATTCTTTGATGAATTGTAAACAGAAAAAGAGAAAAAAATCCGAAGAGTAACTCATTAAGCGAAAGAAATTTAACAAGAAAACTCTTTAAAGTGTAATAATCACCAAATTTAATTGCTGATACCATCATCGTTATAGACTCTTTAGATACTGTAATTGTTCCGTTACAAAGAAGAAAGTTTTTTTTTACGCGGTAATAATAAGATTCGTTCTTTACAGAATTTATATAATCTGTATCTCGAACTGGTGCATAAATATTCCCTCATTCAACGTGTTTACATAAATTAAGAGAGGAAAAAAAATTCTTAAATGTTATTCAGAACCGTCATTTTTAGAATCAGAACTTTGTGAATTGAAGGATTCATAACAAAGAAACCTTTATCAAATTTTGCAGTTCTGCTGGTAAGAAGTGAAATTCACAACATGGGGGATGAGTACCTTCAAGAAGGATATAAGTGCTGTATAAAGCAAACCTTTATCAAATTTTGTAGTTCTACTGGTAAGAAGCGAAACTCACAACATGGTGGATTCAGTACTATGAAGAAGAATATTAGTGCTGTATAAGAAACAATCTTTTAAATTTTGCAATTCTACTGGTCAGAAGCGAAACTCACAACATGGTGGATTCAGTACCATCAAGAAGAATATTAGTGCTGTATAAGAAACATCCTATATCAAATTTTGCAATTCTACTGGTCAGAAGCGAAACTCACAACATAGTGGGATGAGTACCATCAAGAAGAATATAAGTGCTGTATAAAAACAATCTTTATCAAATTTTGCAATGCTACTGATCAGAAGCGAAACGCACAACATGATGGATTCAGTACCATCAAGAAGAATATTAGTGCTGTATAAGAAACTATCTTTATCAAATTTTGCAATTATACTGGTCTTGCAACATGATGGGATGAGTACCATCAAGAAGAATATAAGTGCTGTATAAAAATAACTTTTATCAAAAGTTGTCCAATTGTGTGTGTTATCTTCAGGAGAGCAAAAAGTTCTCCTGAAAAAAAAAAAAGACAAAAATTGACAAGTGTAGTTTTTGTTATGAATCCTTCAATTGTTCGAGATTCTTTTTTTCTTGTTCGCTAAAATGTGTTGAAAAATTCTTTATCAATAATTTTTGGCCATTCTCGATGACACACCAGAAATCTTAAATTTTTCATAAACAAGTACTGTTCATGCCTTCAGTTTTAAGTAATGTATTTTCAATAAACGAAACCGAAAAAAAATTATGAAAATATTCTTTAATTACGATAAATACGAAAATACAATTAAGAAAACGTTAAATATTCTAACATCTAAAAACATTCCCTTTGTAGAAAAGCGGAAGAGTAGAAGTTAAATAATTCTTCAAGAAAATTATCGGTTTTTTAGTCATTAAGGATAGCTAGACGTGGCGAATCCAGAAAGCAATTATTAAATTAAGAACCAGAAAAATTCTATAATTAACTATACTCCCCAAAGAAAGAGTTTGTTGCGGGAATAAAAACAATTTTTTTTCAATTCTCTCAGTACTCTAATTATAATAATAATAAAAAAGGAGGAAAAAAAATAATAATTTCGGAGTAGCTCTGTTAATTGCTATAAGTGGGTAAAAATAATTTTAACAAAGAAAATTTGCCTAATTAATTATAAATCAAATTAACTAATTATTTAAAATTTTTATCGGGATTTTTGTTCTTTAAGTATTGTCGATTTTTCTCTTTGAAATTTTTGTTCTTCCAAGAATGACTTTCGATAATGGATTAAAGAGAATAAATCAGAATTTCATTTTTAATTGTGTTTATATCCGTGAAAATTAATTCTAGAGCTTTCCAATATGAGAAAATAATTGCGTTACATTAACGAACGTTATCTGGAAATAAATTTGATGCTGGAAAATTAATATCATTTTATAAAGGAACGAATTAAACTCTAGCAAAGCGTACGAATTGATGAAAAATGCGTTAAAAAAATATTATTATTTTTTTTTCATCTAAACTTGGAGATGTATAACATTAGGCAAATGTGAAATATGATATTTTAATGGAAATTTAAAGAGAACAAACCGAAAATAGAACTTTTAAAAGTCGTCTCGGAAAGATTGCGAGTTCGGAATGCCACCATTATACACGCGGATCTATACAAACAGTTTTTATATTTTACGGAGAGAAGAGATAAAGATCGCGAATGTATTCGAATGCAAATTTTTGGAAAAATGAAATTCAAATTGTGTTAAAATTATAAAATTCAAATAAAAAAATTATTTTTAAGATGCATAAAAGCATTATAAATCTAAAGAAATTTCTGGAGAAAACTTACAACAATAGCGTGTTTTGCACGAAATGGCTTTTAAAGTAAAGTAAATCTGATAGAAACGTGTGTAAAGATGACGCTTCTTATTTAAAGAAGCAAATTTAGATATAAACATCGATAAAAAACAAAATTTAACGGAAAGAACTAGGATAAAGTTGGGAGAAATGAAGCAGCTAAGTATTTTTACATTCTAGAGTCAAGATGACATTGTGGTGATGATTGCAGCAGTATCCAGTAACTGACACTCATTTGTGTGAACAGCGTGTACTCTGATGTGCTTCAAAATATCAATAATTAAATAATCCACATTATGTTTCAATACGCTTGAAAAATTTACAACAGTTTTTCTATAATAAAAAATATAAGATCAGAAGGAAGGATTCTTTTAAAATATCTGTCATGTATGAAAAATGTGATGTTTGTAGCAGTGTTCTAATCCTGAACTGAATGACCATGCATTCAATTAGTAAGAAACACGTGGCTGCTCAATCTCAGCCAACTTAATTGGGTAAGATGGTGCAAGCACTATTTTTGTTTGATGTCCATTATTTTTCTTTCATTTTCATGGCATAATATCGATGATGGTCTTAAGCTTTTCTTATGTGTTACTAGTGTTTAAGCCTCCTTCTTAGTGTGATACAGGGCATCTCAAACTGCTTCATTTATGCTTATATTGCCATCTATTACTGATTGCATAGCTGAGATCAGTCGCTCCTCATTCCATAAGGCTCTGGAGCAGCTTCCTTTGCATTTGTATTAGATGAGCATCTGTAAAGTAAAGAAACCTTATTTTACATGTCGAGATACATAGTTTCACCCAACATAGTTGGTTGAGATGGTTTTCTTCATTTTGTTTATGTAATTTTTGACGTTTTATGCATGGTTATACTTATGGTTTTTTGCATATGGTTTTCCATGTAAACTGTTTTGAATAATAAAGGTTTTGGGTTAAGTTTATTAATTATTTTATCAGTAAACAAAGAAAAAGGTGGGCCATCTCTCCCCTCGAAGTTTTAGTCTATATATAATACTCGAAACTTTCCAATTAATTTAACGAATTTATCGAATGCATTAAGTAATCAGTGCTGCTAATAATATTCTATTCGCGTACATTGATCGTAATTAGATTTTTATGTTTAACGTTAGTAGAATGGAAATTTTATGTTTATTTTAAGCGCATTGATAATTTAGTTCTCAATTTGATAATAATTAAGTCGATTCTCTATATTAACAGTGTAACGGAGACTGTATAGGATAACAAGAGCGTGTGACACGATAATAAAAGCTAAATCTTATAATTAATAATCCGCGTATTATGCTTTCGAATAAACTAAGCGGAAATTAAAGCTTATTTAGGATAAATTCTGTATTTAGCTGATTATAACGACAACCGTTACCATAATATTAATCTTAAGTGATGAAACCATTCGTACGCTTCGATCCATAAAGGTCTACTTTGGTAGAACAGAGTAGAAGATCCTGTTTAACAAGTCTCGAATCTTCTCTTTTTACTCTATTTTTTTGCTTCATATTGTCACTTTTATGAAGTTTTGCGACTCGAAACACTTCGAGGAAGAAATATATTCAAGAGATAAGTTTGTATTTATAGTTAGCGGCGAATTTTGTTTACATCAAATTCTGCCTTTTGGACATGATTTAACGTAAAAGTTTTAATACAGTTTACGTGATATACGATGGAATTTATTAAAAACATCGATTTTAGTTCGCTTATCTGCTACATTGTTTTAGATTTATGCAGTTTATATGCGAAAAAGCAAAAAAAAAAATTGCGTTTTCATGCTTTCGATACATCGTTTATCTCCAAAAATCTGGAGTTATTCGTGCACGAAGATATGAAAAATTTGAAACGTTTATAAATGACTAACTATACGTTTTGCTTTTGATAATATTTCGAACATCTCGTGTTAAGAAAATTCTGAAAGTAACGAATGAATGTTACAAAAGCGAAGCGCTTCATTAGGAACGAAGCGGTGGTGCAAATTGAAGTATCTTCAACTGTTTTTCTATTTAAATTAACTTCGTTTATGAATACGTTTCAAACTGTTCGTTCTCTTTCTGGTAAGATGTTTTAATGAAAATGTACTTTCTTCGCCATTTTCTGATGTAAGTCAAGCAGAGAATTGCTTCTTACGTTGCACATAATTAACAGTTATAATTACTACAACGTTTAACGAAGTAAAAAATTCATAAACGATTAAAATTTCCGAGATCCAAAAATCGTGACATTTGCGTTGTCATTGAGAATCTTGTAGAGAGAGCAGATAAATTAAAAATGGTC
The DNA here is from genome assembly GCA_011317285.2 of Androctonus mauritanicus. NCBI lineage: Eukaryota > Metazoa > Arthropoda > Arachnida > Scorpiones > Buthidae > Androctonus > Androctonus mauritanicus. Next base: position 522 of record WUQG02058970.1, on the reverse strand, counting down.
TTTTGTTTAAAATCTACTTCACATGTTTAGTAAAAGGATTTTTGAATGGTAATTCGCACGAAAACGTCTCGATTTTCATTCTGTGACACGTCTGTTATCAATATTCAGCATCACAAACATGTCCTAGGATAATTATTGCCAGACGAATCAAATTGTTTTCGGATTTACTGCGATTACTTGCAATAAATACAAAGTTTCTTAGTCGCATTACTGTTCGAAATCTATAAAAATGAAAGCACGTATCTGATAAATTTTATATCTGATCTGTTAATTTATTTTACTTATCATCACGTTCGTGTACTATTTTCCGTGTATCGATATGTTTTCTTAAAGCTTTTAACCTGCTTTGTAAAATTTTGTAAAGTGTGGCACTAAGCCGCTTTACTGTTTAAAAATTTAATAACTTGTTTGCTAATATATATTTTAAATTTTTGTTTCAGAGTCTTAAAAATTTAATTTTATGGAGAAATTCGTGACGGATCAACGCATAAAAATTATGAAATTTTATGCGTTGATCCGTCA
>WUQG02058959.1:0-10058 GCA_011317285.2 Androctonus mauritanicus | reverse complement strand
CACAGTTTTTCCAGTCCCAATTATTTAGTTATAGAAGGGTATATCTGTATTTCCACATAACTAATTTGGATTATAACATAATTAGTTTGTTATTTTATTAAATATGCTTCTTCTATACAATATTTTTATTCTAAAACTAGAATATTCATTCAATTTTATGCAATTTTTTTTAACTAAATAAAATACATTTATTACCTTTCATTTTTTATTGACTCAGATTCTAGAGATGCATTTTTTTCATAACTATTTAATAAATTTTGATGTTGTCTCTGTAATGCATTTAGATTCAATTAAAATTTGAAAAAATCAAAACAATTTTTATTTTAATTATTTTATTATTATTTTTTTACTAATTATGAAATTAATAAATAAAAATTGTCATATGTTGATTTTTGTATACATAACTGCATTGTTATAAAACAAAGAATTCAATACAATGACATATCACAGTAGTTGGCACAGTCATGCCAAATAAGATATTTCTTACCAATAAAAAACATCTGATATACAAAAAAATAAGCTAAATACAATACTAAAAATTTAGGATATTTCATACAATTAGATATGACTATTTTGATTGACATTACTTTTTCTTCTTAAATCAATAACCAAACAGCTATATTTAAATTATAATAAATAATATAATTTCTTAGTACTGTATTTGGCTTATTTTTTTAAATAAATTGGATATCATTTATTTTTTAGTTGAAAATAATTTTATACGAAAGATATTCTAATAATATATTAACACATTATTAAATAAGTTCTTTATTTTTAATCTAATTGAATTGAAATTTTAAGAGAACATTAAGTAATATAACATTTATATACTGAATTTGGCCAGTCAGTTGAGTGATGCATCTTGTAGAATTTATAATGAAAAAATTCTTTATTTTCTTCATTTTGACCCTACTGGATGAATTTTCAAAAAGCCTTAAATAATATAAGCAACATTTATACTCTGAATGTGGTTGAAATCAGTTGAATGATGTGATTTCTAGAAGTATTTGTGGAAAATAGACTTATCTACTTCTACACTTCTTGATTTTAGTCCAATTAATTGAATATGTTGCATTTTTGATATAAATCTTATGCTGAATAGCTGAGATGAAATTAGCTTTGAAACTTTTGCATTTGATTTTCTATTTTACTACTTAGTAAATGCAATTAAATATAAATAACTTATTAAATGCTATTAATTATAATTTTTAAATGATATAATCTCTTATTTTATTTATTTCTTTTTCAGCATATATAAAATTCAGATATCAGTTTATATTCCAGTAAATGTAAGATTTGTTGTTCATGAATGATATTATAGTCAATTGAAAGGATATTTTAGATATGATTTATAACAATGATCTTAATGATTTTTTTATCATATGTTTGGCTATCAAGTTGTTTACAAAGCATATCAAGAACAAAATATTTCAGATCATTCAAATTTCATAATACTGTTATTTTTACCTAAAGTATGCAAGTGCTAATTTTGAAATTACTATATGTTCTCATTATAAGATTTTAAAATTCTTGGTGTTTGAAATTATTTGCCTTATCTGCAATATAACAGTCAATTGAAAATTTATTTTTTGTAAAAAATGAGCATAATAATATCTATCAACATAAAAGCTTTATTTAAATTTTTGCATAAAAACACATATCAAACAATACATATTGAACAATATTCTTATATAATAAATCATTGCTCAAAATATTAGAATTTTTTTACCTTTCTTTCCATTCGCATTTCTTTCCTTGACTTTTTTTTTAATATTTTCCTTTCATATAGAGTAGGTTTTGGATAGAAAATTAAAGCCTCAGTCATCTTATTTTTAAATTTTTCAGATTTTTGTATAACTGAATTGTCTGTATCAGTTTTTTCTCCTTTCATGAATAATAATTCATTCTATTGAAAAACAAATATTTACAATTAAATTTATTGATAAAAATATGTAATGAAAATTTATATTAAACTTTATTTTAGTTATACAGAGAAATTATGAATTTAAATAAATATGCTTATAACTTTTAATTCTAATTAATCTAAAATATTAATAAATGATGGATATATTAATCCCTTGAGTACCTTTTCTGTGTATAGATTCAAAACAAAATGATAAAAAAAAACTAAAAAATGGGGTTAAAAAATTTAATCTCAATTTTATTAATCCACCTATTGCAAATCAGTTCTTTTTTTTCATGCTGATTACATGAAAATGTCCACTTCTGATGGTGGTTTCTAAATTTTTTCAGTTGTCACAATATTTTTTTAAATTACGTTTATAAAAAACATCATTTTGAATGGAATTGCTTGGTAGAATTTAGATATTTTTATCTTATGGTGTGAATTTTGTAGTCTACTATATCAAAGCTATTCTGGTTTGAGATAGGATAGATGATATTTTTGAAATTTTAGGTAAAATTTGATATATATGAGCTATAAAATGCTTAAAACTGAAAGATATTATTGATAATAAGGAAATAGTCAATTCTGTTAAAGTAAAAAAATATATATATCTTAATCATTAATTTTTTGTTTCAATTTCACTGAAATTTAGGAGAAAATTGCAAAAAAAGAAATATAAACATGCTGCGACCATTTAAATGGGCTTAGCACTTATTGCTTTTACAGAACCACTCACTTCCCAGGAAATTGCACCAAGCCTACTTTACCCTCATGATGTACGGTATTGGGTGATTGCGATATAAAATCATCTGCAATCCAATTAGAGCAACATATTATAATTGTTTATGTATGAGATGAGAGTTATATTGTATATGTTAAGACTTTTTGATATAAATTAAAAAACTTATAAAAAATAATGCTAAAAATTGTACTTGTTATTAAATCAAAAATCATAAAATTGTATTGTGTAATGATGTAAAACAATAAATATAAAAATATTAATAAAAATGATAATATTTCATTATATTTATGTAATTTTTTAATAATTATTTGATATAATTTCATTCAACAAAAGTTATGAAACTTATTTTTTTTATATATATAAATAATTTCTGAAAATATCAGTTAAATTTCTTCATTCATGACTTGTTTCATTCAGAGTAGATATGGTTATCTAAAAATATTAACTAATTCAGTGGATGGTTAAGATTTAATATTAAAAAAAAATCGCGTTTTCCATGGTCTCATATATGGAACAAAAAGTTATGAAAAAATTCCAAAAAATGCTTTTGTTGTTAGAAAAAGGACAGAATATACTATAAATTTTAAAAATTTCAAAAGATTTTGTCAAAAATTAAGCAAGATATGATAATTTAAATTTTTTGCATATTAATTAGGTTTATTTTTAATTATTCACAGACATGTGATTATAGGTGGAAATTGAAATGAATGGCATTCAAAGGATTAAAGGAAAATGTATTGTTTAAAATAAAAAAATTCAATAACATTTTTATTTCAAAGATTTTTGAGAAAAAAAGATAAAATATTACTATTTTTTTCTTATTGCATTTGTCTATTTCATACAGAAAAAAAGAATAAGGATTAGTATATATAATATATATATTTTTTTTTTAACAAAGTTAAATTCTCAATTATAGAGAATGGATAATTTACAAAAATTATTCAAAACCAATGTTACTATAATAAATTTGCATAATTCTGAAAGTTGAAGTATTACTAATATGTTGGTGAACCAAATGTTGGGAAAACTTTTTCAATTATTCCAGCATTTGGTACACCAACATATTAGGGTATATCAACAACAACTGGGGTAAACCAATAACTGTTCCAGTTATTCCAGTTTTATTAGGAAAAGAGTTTCCTAATGAACAAAAAATGGCAACTGCTCAGTGAACATATTTTATATGCTGGAATTTGCAAAATTGCATTTAATAATCATAGTAACTACTGAATTTCAAAGACATCTGAAGACTGACTCATCATGTAAGAAAAACAATCATCAGTACTAATAGCATTTTCTGGAGAAAGGATGTTTTTGCAAAGGGAAAATGATCTGGATGAACAAATATTGGAAATGATGCAAATAATTACAGAGGCTTTTCTGTGGAGCCCATGGAAGTCCACAAACTAAGTAATCATGAATTAAAGATCCTTCAAATGCATATATGGCATATTTTGCAAAAGTGATTGCATATGAAAAATTAAAAACTACAGTTGTTTAGAATCTATCTTACATCTGATCTTATAATTTCTAATGTGTGTTCCTATACACATTAAGAAGCTATAATGTCAGAGATGAAACTTAGATAGTTTTTTTTACTATTTAGTGTATATCACATACCTGTAAGATTCAAATTATCTGAAATATAAATATTTAAAAAATAGAGATGTTCTTTTTGAAGAATTTGTGTAATTCAAATATAGCCTATTACTAGGCAGAATATATACTGTATAATAACTATCATGATACAATGCAAATGTGAAATGTATTATTTTGTATTAAAAAAAACTTAAATTCTTTATAGTTTTAAAATAATGATATATTCTAAATATACTGATTATTCAAATAATGCTGTAGTTGAATTTTAAACTGAAAAGAAGCAAAATTAGATATTGCTCAATTCAAATTTCTGTTGCACACATTACTGCCCTTCTACTGAAATACTCTAAAAATTTAATTCAATTATTATAATTAAAGTAAATATAAAAACATGATTGATATGGAATGTCTATATTTAATATTCTGTCAGATGAATCAGAATATAACTGTCAGAATTGTATGTTTTGAACTATATACTTGTTAGAATTGTATTGTATCAGAATTGTATGTTTAGTTTGCAAAATTTCTTCCAATTCAGCAAATCTAATTATTCTAATTATTACAGAATTTGTTCATTAAGGTTTTATTTGTCAAGATTGGCTTCATTTAAATTAAAAATATCTTGAATTTTGATTTATGAATTAGTAATACAATATAAATTTTATTTGTATATTGTATTATGAGAGTTATTATATGTTGCCTGTTTAGTAGTAGATTATAATCTATATCATATATATATTTATTTTATCATGAAAAGTCAACTACTTCACAAAATACTATAATCTTATATCTTTACAATGTCTAGAGTTTGGCCCAGGCAGATCTTCTGAATTCTGAAATAATTCCAAAGTTTAAATCTAATAGTATCACAAAAAAATAAACTATGAATAATACAATAGGAAAAAAAATAATGAATAAATTTCTGCTGCAAAAGGATGTTCAAATTTCCAGAATGATGAGAATAATGCATCATTCTGGAAGAAAGGTGATTTTGTAAAACATTAAGGTGATTTTGTAGAACATTAAATAAAGATATGCAGATCACATTGATATATGGTATTTTTCTTTCAGTACAATTATTTATGTGTAAAACTTTGTATGCTCACAACTATCAATAAAACCTTTGTATATTAAAAATATTATAACAACTTTCATTCACAAAAAAAAAAAATCTTGTTTTCTGGAACTTTATATATATATGTATACATACAAACACACATACATATACATATATTACAGTATATATACTCATATATAAGCAAACCCTCCACTTCAAAGTTTGAAAATTAGTAAAACTGTGAGGCTTGTGTATAAATCAATCCACCAATTTTCAAATGTTAGAACAATATGACATTCATTGAAATAAATCAATAATTATTTATAATTTAAAAAATTTTCAAAATCCAATTCATTATTAGAATAAATAAGATCACTTTGACAGACTTAAGGCATTGAAATATCATGATGCAATACAAAGAAAACACTGAATGCAGAGCAAGAAGCAATCATATTACATCATATCCAGTTGCATTTCTTTTACAATAAAATTTTACCAAAATGTTTGTTTGGTAAAAAGTATCAAAAAAATATGAAAATTTTTTATCATTTTTGAATCTCAACAAAAATATTTAATAAAGTTTAATGATAAAAAATTAGAATCAAAACATGAAATGGAAATTTTGCTGTAACTGATAGAAGTGGAAGCTAGTCAGCACACATGCAATCATCAGAAGTGCAAATCTGATGTGTGAAATTAGCTACAAAATAATAATCACATATTTTCTAAATGACCAGAAACATCAGAAATCACTATATTATTTAATATTATCAATCATGTTTACTCATTAAAAAAGATCCAATCTACACATATTTAATGTTTTTGTGAGATGCCAAGTAAGTTAGTATTTTTGAATTTATTTAAATATTAATATTCACATGTATCTAAATATTTTTAATAATATAATCAAGAAGAAATAGGCATTTTTAGAAATAAAGTAGATCAGCCACTACTATAGTATGCATTGCTAACTTAAAGAAGATGCAATGAAATTGCTATACAGTAGAGTCTCTCTAATTTGATACATATCGGACAGAGGCTTGTCAGATTTCAGAGATTTGTCAGATTATTGGATATTCAATGAAAAAATGGAATTACATAAATGAATATGCTCAATTTATTAAGACTTTCCTGTCACTGTTCTTGCTGTTCAAATCTTCCACGAACCCCTCAATTTTATCCCAATTTTTTCATTTTTTCCAATTTGTGGCATTATGTAAAGATAAGCAATAAATACTGATATAGCAAACAAACCATTATTTTATAGTAAACAGTGTACTAACAAGTAAGTGTAAAAATTAATCCAACTATAATTCCTGCACAACAAATGAATAGCAATTGACAACTTGTTTATATCAGTCTCTCTCTTTCTCTCACATCGATAAGTTGTGACATAAAAATTTCATGTGGGTGGCACGGAAAGTACACAGTGTTGGGTTACTGGAAGTGTCAGACTACAGAGGCTCAAATGTATATACTTTCAATCATATTTGCACAATATCCAATATTTAAATACCTACAAGTCATATATAAATATTAATATATGCATATTATAGCCATAAATTTTTAACAAAGAAAGAAAAAAATTAAAATAATCAGTAATATAGTGATTTTTGTTAGGAATAAATATGGCAAATCATGCAGCTGCCATGAAAACACAATGAGAACATAATATGACTGAGCTAACAAATTTTACAATTTTGTAAAAAATTTTCCAATTTTTGACTAGCCCATATATAAGTCAATTCCTTCTTCAAAAAAAATTTTTTTTAATTTCTTAGCTTATACATATGAATATATGTTATATTAATATAAATTTCCAATAATCAAATAGATTTTACAATTTTAAAATATTATTATTATTTTCTTGTAGGATAAAATTTTAAACATACAATTTTTAACCTATTCTAGTTGTAAAAAAATTCACTTGAATTAGAAATTTTTACATTATAATATTTCCTATCCATTAAATTCATCATTATATACCATTTCATTACTCTTTACAAACAGCTTATCAACATCATTAAATTTTAAAAAGCTTTAAAACTACTTGTATATTTATATTTTGAAATCACTATAATTTCTAGAAATTCTCTGTCACTTAGATTTTCAATTATATATGTTATTGAAACATTGACTTAAAAAAAATTAACTTCTACTGACAGATAAATGAGAATAAAATTTTGGCAATCTCATTATTTTTAATAATACTGGCAAGGATTCATAAGGCAATAATTTGTCTTCAGTAAAGCAGATCAAAATATTTTATAGAATTAAAAATTTAACTTTTGTCATTATTATATAAAGACTAATTTCAATACACATTGAAAATTTCAAATGAACTCTTCATACTTAATAAAAAATATTGCAATTTTATATAAAAATAATAATTTTTACAATTTAAGTTTATATACTATAATTAAGAAATATGGAATATATTTTCTAATGATACTCATATTGAAAATATCAGAATTCCTTTTAATCATTTAATTTTAAATATTACTTGAATTATATATAACTAAGCAAATGCAATATAATCATGTAATTAAAATGTAAACCTATTAATAAAATTCTTTCAAAATTTCTATTATAAATCCTAAATTAATGAAAACATTTTTAATAGGGTTTAAAATTTATAAAAAATATATTTTACAAGTACTTATAAGCAGCTTTAATGAAAACTCTATTTTATAAAATACTTATAAAATATTTTTCTATTTTTTATCACCACCATTTTAAATTCTTCTATCAGTCCACACTACTATGACTGTAGTACTAGATAATTTTGAGTATACAGAAGTAAAATATTTTACTTCTGTATACTCAAAATTATACAGAAAATTATACTTTCTTAATAAATAACTATCATATTTATGATATTTCTTTTTGATATCTAGTATATTTTAAATTATAGAAACTATCATATCCATACAGCAGAAAAGTAAACAGAATATTTTAACTTTCACATAAAGCATCAAATTACAAATATTAAACTATAGTAAATCAAATTATTCAATCTCATTAGTGAAAAAGAAATAACTAATATACAGTAATATATTTACCTGAAATTCAGATTTCATATCTTTCCTAGGAATTGAATCTAAATAATTTTTCTGTTTTAAATCAATATTTTCCAGAGATTTAATTGCTTTAGCTTCAGAATTATCATCAGAAATAATTTCTAATGTTTCATCACTATCTTTTATTTCATCAATTGTTTTTTTATCTTCTAATAATGCATCTAAGTCATAGTTTCTTCTTTTCTTTTTACTTCCTTTAATAATATTTATTTTCATATTTTTTTCTTTTATTACTTCAGTTGGTATTTCAAAAAATGTTTCTTCTTTCAAGAATCTAAAATTTTGTTATTTTAATTCAAATTCAATTCATACAATAATAATTTCATAAATATGAAAAACTTTAAAAATTTTAATAAAATAATTAAATTCATTTTATTTTACCTTCTTCGACCCTTTGTTTGTGCATCTGTTATTGATGACATTAGGAGTAACTCGTCATTAGAAATTTGAACTTTTTGCAAATCGTCTAGTAATTCATTTCGCTATCATAATTATAAATGCTGTTAATAAAGCTCTATAAAATGAATTATAAAATGATATATAGCATAAATGATATATAACACAATTTAAAGTTGATTTGACTGAGAAACTATTGTTCTATATTTAATCTAATGAACAAATTAGGATCAATATAAAACAAAAGTTTTTCAGTAAAATCAATATTAAATAGTATTAATTATAATCCAGCCACTCAAACAAATTTTTAATCATAAGGAAATTTTTTTGACAATTTATTTCAATTTAACAAATGGCAAGCTTCTATTCTATAGAAGCTTGGCCACCCGTTATATATTCTTCATAATGGGTTTGTCCTGAAATAAGATAATTCTATTTAATTAAAATATAACTGCTGCAAAGTTGCAATATTCAAAAATACCAATAATAATCTAAACCTAATGGTTTTAATGACTCTGCAAACCCAGAATCTGGCCTGAACTCAGGTCTTTTTATTATTTCCTCAAATAAATAAACACTAACTAGTGTCTATCTGACAAAAGAAAATGAACAAGCGAAAACTTAGTTGTTAAAGTATCTAACAAGTGTTAAAACTAAATAGTGAAAATGATGTTGGAAACTAATACTACTAAATTGAATAAATTCTCAAAACAATTAAAGTTAAATAACAATAAATAATTTATTTGACTTAAGCACTTACAAAATAAAGTGTTAACCAAAGCTTTATTTAGACAATAATAAAGCACAAAACAAGTTAACAACAAAACTTCTTTAATCAAAATCCAAAATATTCACAATAATAATAAATATAATATTAAATAATAATTAAATCTAATACTCCAAGCTCCAATACAAACTTAAGCAATTGTTGATCTTATAAGAAAGTCCAAAGTCATAATCAGCTCCACTCGATACAAAACACTTCACTCTGTTAATTTATGTACATGTTTTTATCATAGTGACTTTCACAGTCCTGAACTTGTCTCGTTTTCATAAGTCATGTAACAAATTCAAAGTCTTAGTTTACAGAGTAATCAATTGATGTCCTCTCCTTTACAATTAATTATGTACCAAATATAGAACATCGATAAGAGATCATTCTTATATTCTCATATCAGATCAGTGGAAATGATTTATGGCTGTATTCACCAACCGAGTCTCAAAACGAGAATCGCATGATGCGAGAAGCAACCGATCTGAGCTGCGAGTCGACATCAG
>WUQG02058958.1:0-28250 GCA_011317285.2 Androctonus mauritanicus | reverse complement strand
TATAAGTCGATTTTTCCCCCCAAAAAATTTCTGAAGTGGGGGAAGGCTTATCCACAGGTTTTGTATTTTTACCGATTTTTAAACTCTGAAGTCGGGGGATCGACTTATAAATGGATCGGTTTATATTCGAGTATATACAGTATTTTTTTTATTTTTTTTATAAAAATCAGAAAAATTTGGCATAGCTGCAAATAATACTCCCACAGCTTCATGGGTAAGTATTTGTTTTTAATTTTCTCTATGTTTTTTATTTTTGGATTTTTAACAATTATATTTGTAAAAATTAGTTAAATAATGTCTCCGGTTTAAGTCTTTAAAATTTACATCATTTTATTTTAGTATTAAATAAAATGAAATAATCTTGATAATATATAAAATAATATTTTAATACTTACCCATCCGAAGCACAAAATTATTGAAACTTTCTTTATTAATATTGTTTAGAGTTGCTTTTAAAGTGAGTGCAAATTCTGTTAATCGAGATAGATGTGCCCATTTCTCTTTTATTGGAGCATCTTGCTAAATAGAATATTAGATAAAATTTTAAAAAATTATAAAAAAGAAAAAAAAATGAATAATTTTTAATCAGTTAAGATATTTACTTTAACTGTTTCTTCTTCACTCAAACCACTAGCTGCCATATATGTAGAACCTATTGTTTTTATTTTAATGATATCACGAAATCTTGGTTGTTCTAAAAGCTATAAAACACATCATCAGTTATTGAATACTTTAATTTATTTATTTTTAATTAAAATTTATTTATAAAAATATACATACAGCATCATAATCAGATATTACTTCATTTAGAAATCTAAGGCATTCCAGTCCTTGATTATTAACTGTTTCTTCAGTATAAAAATCAGAAAAATTTGGCATAGCTGCAAATAATACTCCCACAGCTTCATAACTTTTGCTATATAATTCCTATTTTAGAAAATTAGAATTAAATTAGATTATATTTTTTTAAATTAAGAATTTTTATAAAAGAGAATTATTCACTAACTTCATCTTTTTTATTCCTTCCTAAAAAATGCTTAGCTACATGAGGTGGTAAAATATTGTAAACAAGTGCTTCATTTTTCCTTCTCATATCTGCTACTTTTTCTCTTTGCTCTTCCACTTCTTTTTGCCAAAGAAATAATTTTCTAGATGTTTTCTCAACCTAGATTTAAAGTAGTAAAAAATAAAAGATTATGTTTAGAATATTATAATCAATACATTTTAATAAACAGATTATCCAACAACAACATTGAAACTAAGTTAACAATTAGCTCTAAATTAATATAAAACAAAGTCCAAACTAGTTTAATGGACCTTAATTTTCTTTTAAGGTCCAATAAATTAGTTTGGACTTTGTTTTATGACATTGAAAGATAACATGATTTGATTTGCTTTTAAAAATATAAACTCTTTTATTTGATTATTCCATAGATAAGAAAATTTTTTATCTTGTTTGAATTAAAAATTCATACAAGACTTTTGCATGATTTTCTAATTCAATGAATATACATTTAATGTTGGTGGATATGCTGAAACTTAGTGAATCTAAGATTAAATATATTAAAACTTAAATAAAGTGCCTCTCTATTGTATTTACAGATTATTATCTCTTGTTGAATAGAAACTATTAATATTTTAAACTGCATGCATACTTCAGGTACACCATATATGTGTATAAATATAAGTATATATATATAATAATTCATATTAATCATTGGTTCACTTAAATTATTTGGTCACTTTGTAATTAATCATATAAACATCGAAATCTCCTGATGATGTATGAATTAAAGAATATAATAAATACAAATTAAAAGTTAGAATATAATTATGCTAATATTTTAAATCACAGTATATAAAAATAAATAATTATATTCGTATAGATTTATGAATATAATTATTTCTTTTTATAAATTGTGATTTAAAATATTAACTACCAAGCAATATATGTTTTTTATAATTTATATAATGTATAAATGCACTGAAGCAAGTATGAATAAAGTTATTTTATTCGTAAAATGCTTTTGGACCTTCTTCCGGTCCCTCCTCAGTATAGTCTCTCCTAAGAACTAACGATTTTTCTTAGGAGAGACTATACTGACAAATGAGAGAAAATCGTTGGTTCTTAGGAGAGATTGTATTGAGGAGGGACTGGAAGAAGGTCCGAAAGCATTTTACGAATAAAATAACTTTATTCATACTTGCTTCAAGTGCATTTATACATTATGCTGAACATTAAGAAGCAATGGAATATATCATTATGGTTGTATAATTTATATGAAACTGTTGAAGTGTTTACACTTAGAATAAAAAATATATATATTGAAATATTATAGTATATGCAGTATTTCAACAGATATATAAACTATTAGGAAAGGAAATAGTATCATTAAATTCCTGTTGAGGAAAATCTTTATTTTGTACAAACAAGATACAAATATAAAAAATGGAGACAATCCACATTATAGAAGGGAATGAATTAATGAGATATAAATCAGCAAGATATTATTGTAATGATTTCATAAATTTAATGTTTTTAATTCAAAATTTATATAATTAATGATGTATAAATGATGAGGAATGTTTTTACAAGTAGTATTCAAATTTCAAAGATAATTAATACATTATTAATGTGCAATTATAATTGCAGTACTATGAAAAATATATTTATAATATGTTGTTACAAAAAAAAAGATGTATCCCTAAAAAATAAAAGTGAGATTTATGAAACTCATTGCTTTCAGCTAGATATATAAATGATTAAAATTTCATTGCCAAGAAATGCACAGGATATTTTGAAAGCTCACAAGAAAAGCAAATCTGAAACCAATATAAGGAACAGCATTCACAAGTACAGATATATCTGACCAATTTTGCTGTTTCATTATATTAAGTAGTCTATAGTGCTGTTGGATGCCAGCAGCACTATAAGCAACTGAGCAAATTTGAAAGAGGCTGCTTCGTATTTTTATAGTAAACCTGCTATGAAATTGTGTTGATTTTTTTGCAACAGAGTTTATATTTCAGATATATATTATTCATTGTTAATACCTTATTAGATTAAAAAATAAAAATCTTTATACCATTTTGTCTTACCTGCCAATTAATTATTACAAGACACAGTGCCACTCCAACAAGAATAACCGACAAACTTTCTTGATGAAAGATCTTTAAAGGTCTGAAAATTTTTCACGAGATTTATTAGTTTATATCTGAATCACTTTTAAGAATTTAATATTTATTAACTTACTTTTGATAATAGTGTTTGTCATACCAGTCAAGCCATGATGACTGAAGTAAAATATTAAAACAACACTGCGCAAGTACAATGATTATTGTAAAAAAAATCTTGACCATATGACTGATATTAGCAATAACTGTAACACCAAGGATACCTAGTATGCTAAAATAACTAAAATAAGGAGGAAATGTTGCATTGTTTTCAAAAATTTCAAAAGTAACATTGTGACCAATGGAAACAGGAACTGAAGAAAATAGCTAAAACAGAAAAAATATTTTTGTAAGTTTTTTAAATATGATTAATATTTCATAATTATTGTTACTCACCATGCTAACCAAATGGACGGCAAACCACGTTGACACTAAAGTTATTGCAATTCCTACTCTTAACCAAATACTTTCCTGAATTTTTTGCGAAAAAGATGATAATAATTTAGGAGCAGACTGAAAGATAAAATTTGATTAGAATTTTATTATTATTTTTATGATTAATAAAATATTAAACTGGTAATTTTGTAAATCAAGAAAAAATTATCTATTATTAATACTTTCGTTTAAACTTTCTGTTAAAAATATTTCATTTAAAAAGTAAGATTATTAATCAGAGATTCTAATTAATTATTTTTTTTTATTTTATGTTCTAAATTTATCTGGACTTTTATTAATCAATAAAATTAAATCTAAATTTAAAATTAAAAGTATTTAACAATGATGTATAGAATTGTTTGAAATACTAGTAATTATTTTAAATTATTAATATTCTTATATATTATCAGGCTAAATAAGTTCACTCGAACGGCAGTTGTGTATAGATAAACTTCTTTATTTCCCTTAACATTTTCGACAAATTATAATTTTGTCATCCTCAAAGGTTAACAATAAAGAACAATAATTATGTTCTTTATCATTAACCTCTGAGGATGACAAAATTATAATTTGTCGAAAACGTTAAGGGAAATAAAAAAGTTTATCTATACACAACTGCCGTTCGAGTGAACTTATTTAGCATGATAATAATCGACGTGTTTAAAGCAGTATAAAAGTATTAATGATTCTTATGTATAGTCTGAGAATGAATATTTTAAAAATATAATTCATTATCACATTTAAAACATTTGTAGGGGAGAGTTGCCTATTGCTTACTGGTCATCTAAATCATACCTGATAGCTATTTCGTTACATACAGTCGGTATGTATCAGGTATGATTTAGGTGACTGGTATGCAATAGGCAACTCTCCCCCTATATATTTATTATACTTATTAACTTAAGTACTATAAGTTTCATTAAATGCATTTAATAATTTTCTATATATTTATAAAATGAATATTTAAGATTATCTAAATGATTTTGATAAAAGATACAAAAAGTGATTAGTATAAAATAAAATATATTTTAATTTGAATTTATAATAAATAAAGTGTATTAAAAATAGTAATACAAATGTAATACAATAGTAATAATTTCTAATAAAAATACATTTTTATTACAGCTGCATAAGCATACATTTTTGAGTTGAGTCAAACTTTACTATAAACTTGAGTTTTTGAATCAAGTTCAAGTCTTCATGAACTTGATAAAAGTTAAATTTACCTAAGTAGCTCCTTTACATTACAAGAAAAAGCTACCAATATTTGAATCTGTTTTTTTATATAGAATTTCATAAACTTAATTTACTAATAAATTCATATTTTTTTATGATTTTTAAATTATCATTAACAGAAGTATTGAGTAAGTAAATTCAACGCTTATGATTTTGATAAGTAGAATAAAATAATCTGAAGACATACAATGATAACAATTAATCAATTTAATTGTTATATTTAAAATATAACAATTATACAATGATTTTTCATATTAAATACTGTGTTATAAATTTCAATCTGATGTAGTATATGCATTTCAAATAGATAACTCAATAACTTGTAATGGTTTTATAAAAAGTTCATCATTTAATCAATGCAATTAAATAAATTTTAAACACTTTTCTCACTGAATCATCAAAATAATTAAAATATTGATCAATAACTAATTTATTCCAATAACTTTTTTTTTATATAAATATTTTTTCAATTTCTATTTTTGTCTATTATATTTCTGTATATTTTTATTTGTATATTTTATATGACTTTTATTAATTTGTATTTATTTTTATATATTTCTTGTGGTTGACTACGTTATCAGTAATTCCATTTTGTATTGTTTTCTATTAAAGATAAAAGGTAATTTGTGATTTAGATTACTTTTATAAAAGACATTTCTCTGAACTCATTTCAGAACAAATTGCATTTTACTCCAATTTATCAGCATCAATTATGTTGACTGAACACTTGTGATTAATAACATATGAATTGATCATGTTTTTTTTAAACAATTTATCATTTTTCTCATCAATCAATTATTCGTAAACACACAGAATCAATTCTAATCAACAGTTTGTATAATTCAGAACATACTCAAAACTCCATTTATTATAATAGATTTAAAAATATTTTTTGAAGTGTCAATTGCAAACATTGTAAATAATATTTTTGACAATGTTATTATTTGAAAAATCTTTACAAAAGACATTATTTTTCTTTTAGAAACATAAATATTAAACTAATACAGTATTTAGTATTAAGGCAGGGTCAATGTCTAAGAGAATGATATGCTTTATTTATGTTACTTATACGTGATAAAATAAATGATAAACTAAGATTAAAAAAACAGTCCATAATCTCATTAAAATAAAAGGGATTTAAGTAGATTGCTTTATAGTTTCAAAATTAAAAAAAATGAAAATCAAGACTGATAATTTACCTTTGATAAAAGTGATGCAATAATAAGGGAAAAGATGCTACTAATCACAATCAGTCCACATGGAAATGTTACATAAACAACAAGAGTCCTGAAATAGATGTAAATATATATATAGAACATAACATTTTAACTAAAATAATTGTTTGAATACATCTATTATAATTAGATCAAAACTAAAGTTAGCCATTTGGCATCAACTGTCATTATATAGGCAATTCCCAACTCACATAGATCTATACTTAAATAAGTTAATTTTAATTAAGAACTGAGCCCGAAACCAGTCCCCTCCTGAAATAATGAAAGTGTGGGACTCAGAATTGAAAATGAATCCTTCAAGATAGCAAGCAACTACTTTACCATGCAACTTATGTACTTATTCTTTAATATAATTATTTTTAATATTAAATCTTTGTGATCCATTAGTACTACATAAGATATGTTCTAACTTACATAGATTCAATTAATGTAGGGTTTTGCAAAATAATCACTTGCATAAGTTAAGGACTACCTGTATTCGGATTAATCTTTTTCTTAAATGTTAATTCCATAATGTTTTATATTTTGTTTTGTCATAAATATTATTATTACACTGTATAATATTTGATATTTTTGCTACTGAGATTGTTAAGCAATCATTTTGATTTGTTAATTGGTGCATTTCTTTTAAATGCTAATTAATACATTCTTGTTTTGTAAATAATTTCATTTTGAAGAAAATAGATTCTTCTGTATAATTTTGCATTGTAACAATATTTTAGTGTAAAAGATATCCTTTAATAATTATTTAAAATATTTCCTATAGATAGTGAATAATAATGTTTGTTAATTAATAAATAGTCTACATACCAGATTATATTCAAATTAGAATTTTTGTAAAAATTATCAAAAATAATTATATACTACAACAATGATTCATAAATGGCAAATAATTCAATTTTTAAACAATAGAAAATTAGTTAAAATTTTTATAATAATTTAATGTAACATACCCATACATCACACAAAAATATGCAGCCATATGGGTGATAAGAATGACCAATAAACCACCCATAGAAATGCAGCTGGTGCTATCTGTGCTGTTTTGATATTGATCTTCTAATTTTGGATCAATAAACCAAAGAGTGAATAATCTGACATATTTTCCTAAATCCCTATATTATAAAAATGTTATTTTTTAATTTTATTATTTAAGCAAACTTCAAAAAATTTTCAAATACATTAATTAATATATAAGTACAATCCTACAAAAATGATTCTCACTGTCTTTCTGTATTTATAAGCTCTTTGTGTAATCTTAAATGATATTCATTGACATCTTTGGTAGCGTGTTCTTCTTCTGGATTATTTTCTGCCTGTATTAAATTATAAAAATATTCATTTAATTAATATTTTATATATATATATATATATCTATTACTACATTATTAATCATTAATACATTTCAAAAGTTCTCATTTTCGTAAATCAGAATAATTTTTATAGTAAACAGAGACCAGGTTCGGGAAACAAAATAAAAACAGAAGAAAAAAAAACAAGCTTCAAAGCCGAAAACTTTTTATTTAAAGTACTTTCAGGTTAAAACCCATCATCAGTAAAATTTTACTGATGATGGGTTTTAACCCAAAAGTCCTTTAAATAAAAAGTTTTTGGTTTGGCTTTGAAGCTTGTTTTTTGTGTTTTTATTCAGAATAATTTTTAAAAATAATATTGTACTGCTTTAGATAAGAATTGCATTGCATTATTAAAAATGAACTTAGTTCATAAAATCACAGAAAAAATATGGCATAATAAAAGCTACACTTTTAATGGAAGATTTAAGTTGGCTTTATTGCAATTTCTAAAAGATGAATCATGAATGCAAGATTTTGTTTTTTATGTTGAGTGATAGGGAGTATAGTATTTGTTATTTTTACTTTAAAACTTATATTACATTTAAACTTTCATGATAGAAAAATTTTTTAAAACTTAATATAAATAATTTATTAAAAATATAGTTAATTATGAATTTTTAATTATTTTCTTAAAATAATTTCCTTTAATATATTTTATAGATTATTAAAATAATGTAAAAATAATAAAATTTTATTATTTTTAACTAAAATTATAATATATATAAATACCTCAGAGAAACTATTATTGCCATTTTGATTTACTTTCCCAGCATCTAAAGTTCCTTCCGGGTACTGGAAGAAAAGCATTCTTATTTTATTTTATTTTTTAAGAAACTAGGTCAAAAAATATTTTATATCATTCTGCATTCTATATAAATGAAAGAACAAGACATTTGTCAAATATTATATCTTACTGGCTTGACTACTTGAACTATAAAAAAAGTCTTTATTCCGGCAAGACGAATCGCTTCCTCTCTTGATGCACCATCACCTGGCATGACTTCAAATTCACCATTTAAATAGCTTAGAGTTTTTTCAGATATATGTACACGACTTAAAAAAAAAAAAAGATCAAAATTTAAATGATTAAAGACTATTGAAATAATATATGTTAAAACTTTTAAAATAAAATAAATAAATGGACTTTATCAAATACATTAAATATATCTTGTAAAAGTTTAATGATGAAGCTTACCCTGGTAAGCCACCGCTCTCCATTTTGTTAGCCAATTCCACGTCTCTGCTGTAAACATCAAACTGCCATTGTCTTTGCCCTAAAACACCAGCTAACACTCCTCCTGTATGCACTCCAACTCTCATGTCAACAGTAGACTTTGTTTGCTCTCTTACAGACCTGAATTAATTGATAATGTCAGATAAATGAGGGAAGTAAAATTAAAAAGATAAATACAATTACTAATAATAATTACCTAATAGCTTCAACCATGCTAAGACCCATATGTACACAAAGCACTGCATGATCTGATCTATCAACAGGAGCTCCACTGATGCAGTAATAACAATCACCTAAGATCTTTATTCTCAATTGATGATACTTCTATGTTTTATAAACATAAAAATAATTAAATACTAATAATTAATTTAAACTGTACTAATATTAAAAGTTTTACCTCTGCCAATTTGTCAAATCTTGCAAATAATTCATTTAATGTTCTTACTAATTCGGCTGCAGGACAAGTAGAAGATATTGCTGTGAAACCAACAATATCTGCAAATAAAATACTGTAGAAAGAAAAATATTGTTTAATATTTATTGTTTAAAAATATTGTTTTATAATAAATATAATCAACATTTAAAATTAATTCTGTAATAACAAAATCTGAAAAATGATTATTTATTTAAATCTCTCGAGACTGATGAATTTAAAATGCAGTCTAATATAAATATAATTAAATATTAAAATTTTCTTTTAAAATAATAATTCAGTATATTTTTATGACGTAAGAGATGTACCGTATATTAAAATATTTTGAAGATTATCATTAAATCTCAAGTAAATTTTCTAAATCAACCTTTAACCTTTTCTTTGAATTCTATTGTTCCATCTCTTATTCTTTAGAAGGATTTATGAACAACTAAGTTCTTCAATTTCATTTTATTTTATTTTTTTTTTTTTTTACAAATGAGTAATTTTTTTTTCTTTGAGAATTTCCCATTTTATATATTTTTTTATCCTAGTTTAATAAAAAGAATTTTTTAATGAAATGTTTCTATTTTGAAAAGGTTATGACATTTTCTTTCATACAGAAATGAAATAAATAAATATTGAGCACTTCAATTTATTAATTAATGTAAAATTTATTCAACTTTATGTATTGTTTATCATGCAATGATTAAATAATTTGTAAGATGATTGCACGAGACTAAATTGTCTTAACAGAAAAAAATCTGATGAATAAAATCATGAGCAATACATACACAAATGCATATATATATAATTTAATGCAAACAATGCACTTATTTATATTTATTAATTAAATATATTTGACAGATATTTTCATTATAATTTATTTATTATCATTATTATTATGTCTACAAAATACATAATTCAATATGCAAGTCTACGGCACATCTAATGAAAAAATATATGCATGACATATACGGCACATCTTATCTTGACATGATATAACACTACTGAAAGTTTGAAGTAATAAATAAAGCTGTGAAATGTCAAGTAGTAATTCATATATATATATATATATATATACACACATTTAGATATATGTAGTACGTTTAACGAAAGACATGATCCTTTCCGATAGCACATATAACTACATATTGATTTTGCAGTTCACTTCAGTCTGAACAGCGTAGACACTCATATAAACAAGATCTAGATAAATGATTTCCTCTGTATTAAATTTTATCACCATATCACAAAATTTTATTTTAAATAACTTTTATGCAATTTTTTTTTCTTACTTTTAATAGAAATTTCTATAAAAGAGAATTATTTTCTTGATATTTTTAGCATTTAATTATTAAATTTAATAAAAGTCATTAAAATTTATTACAATTTTTTGCTTTATGTAACAATATAAAATGTTCTAACTGAACATTTTAAACATTAAAAATGTTCCGGTACCGGAAGAAAGTCAAAAATGCGATTTTTTTTTTTTTTTTTTATATTCCATTTGGTGTCATAAGTATAAATTTTTTTTTTTTTAGCGATTTTATGCACGAAAAAACATAACGATATCATAACAGGTACTTCGGATGCAAAAGTTTTTGCCAATGGCAACATACTGTTTGGTCTTTATCGAACGAGTCGTTCTCTTTTGAAATATAGAAACATTAGATCCGACCTATTCGCCTGCAATGTAATCTTTCCTGCACAACTTCGATGCGCTAAGGTGAAACTCGTAATCAAATATTTTACGCGACCCGAGAATTTAACAAGGAGAAAAAGTTCAATGAAAGTTTTTTTGCATTTTTTCTCTTATTCGATTTAAAAATAAAATTTCTGAAATGTGTTCGCATCGCATTTTTTTAACGTTATTTACATATATTCAACGTTATATTTCTGCTCCAGATGAGGAGCAAAAAAAATGACGTAATTTAATAACCTTAATATTATGCATTCTTCTCTAATTTATTTTTAAATAACTTTAAATCAAAATTAGTAATTTTTTTAATGCTTAATTTCTAATTTTTAATTGTAGATAACGATCCTAACGAATTATTTATAATTTTTTTTTTTACAGATAGCAGTGTCATCATCATCTATCTTACCTGATAAGGTAAGTACGTCTTTTAAGCAGTTATAATTATTATTATACGCGTTTAATGTTTAAGTATAAAATAAATTACGTTCAGATAAATTGTAATTAAGTCGAAAGCAAACTCTTGCTTTAGAAATTCGATAAATGTCGTTATTGTCGAGCTTGGATTTTCTTTTTTTGAATGGAGTCGGATACCATAAAATTGGAAATTATTTTTTTTCTCGTCTGTAATGGCAGTTTTAGTGAATCTACAATAAAAAAAAAAATTATTTTTATATATTTTTTAACCGTTATTTTTGTGTTGGCACACTAAAATTTTCCTTTTCGCACACAACTCGATCAAATTACACTGAACATAAAAAAAACTCCAGGAACAATCTTGCTGTAGCAGAAAACGTCTAATGGGACAAAATAAAATAGATCCAGTTTTTTCATTCAGTTAATCAAGGATAAATACAATAAATAAAATTTAATTAGCCATTTAAACAAACAATTATTCTGTTTATTATTAAAAGCTCTGCCGTCATCTTTATTCTCATTTTATCCTCGGAGATAGTAATGACCAAACCATCTGCTTCAGTAAAACGGCTGAAGAGAGATAGATACTAACAGATTATGGTTTATGATTATTCTAGAATTTATTGTCTTATATTCGCACGCTAGCTGTTATTCTATCAAATTAAACAGTAAAAATACAGATAACGTTGCATCGCATATTTATTAAGTCAACCTGTTTCCGTGTCAGACTGCTACCGAAGCAACAATTTTTATAAAAAAAAAAACAGTCTTTTTTGATATAAAATTAATGCGTTTTATCTCCCCTCTTAAGAACATTTTCCTTACACAAAAACCATTATTCAAGATAGGCTCCAAAATTCTCGTATTTTTTTTTTTTACTTCATAATTTTAAAAGCAGATGATTTCGACAAAACATAATTTTCTCATATATCACACACCATCCGCTGGAGGACAGAAGAAGAAGAAGAAGGAAAAAAAAATGTATATATTGGAAAAAATAAAAGGGTAGGAAAAATGAAGAGAGAATTTTTATTATCGACAGCAAAAATGCCTTCTAGAAATTTAATAATAACAAATTTAATTATTTCTGTAATAAAGGCAGGGAATAATTTCTTGTAAAATAACTTAATTCTGCAAGATAATAAGATTTATAAAATTATATATTTTAATGGAAAAATTAACATTTTTTTTTTTTTTTTTTTTTTGAAGTACTTCTAAACTCCATTATCGAATTTTTCCCCATTACTTTCTAAAGGTAATTTTTTAATTTTTTTTTTTTTTTTTCAGCCATAAACTACTTTCTAAAACTTAAACGAAATTTAAAATACGTATATATAATTTGATTAAAAATGATCAAGATTAAATAATTTCGACTTAGTTTAACTTCTATAAAAATACGACTGTTACTGAGCTTCCTAGCAAAAAAAAAAAAAAAAAAAAGGAGGAACGAAGATACTTGGCTAAGGAGTAAAGTAAGTAAAGGAACTGTAACATTTAAAAATAGATTTATATTTGTAATAATTAATCTTTTAAAAATGTTTAGTTAGTATAAAATTACATTTTTAAACTTAAACAAATATAGAAGAGTATTTTTCTCTGCATGCTTCACTTAAAAATAAATGCGCTATATCGTTTACGGCTCACAGGATAATTGCCAAAAATTGCCACCAAAGAAACTCTTGTTCAAAAAATAGAACTAGAGATTTTTTTTTTTTAAAGTAAAAATTTTGATACGGTAAACAGCGTAAGAACGTGTTTAAAAAGATAATTTATAGCTGTGAGTAAGCATTAATAAACGTAGAAATTGTTTAAAGAAGGTGTTATGTCTGAAAGATTATAAATGAGTTTTTTGTTGTCTCGCAAGATATATATAATAAATGCACATGTTAGGGCATCGAGCTGGTCTATAAATTTAATTATAAACTACGTTGACAATCCGGATACCATAAAAATTATATTAGACATCGATACATTTATTGTTTGACTGTGGCGATGTTGTTATAGCTTGCATAAAACGAGAAGATTCGTTAACGTTTTATATATTTTTAGTAACTGTTTAATATGAAAAATAATCATATTTAGATAAAACTAAAGATTTTAGATTTAAAAAATAAACAGTAATTAACAATAAACAATTTTTTTTCCTATTCTCAATAGTAAATTTTGTATCATTTGATATTTTTCATTATAAAAAAATGGCTTCTGATGTTTTTTGGAATTTTCGTTTTTGTTTTTTTAACCGGAAAGCAAAATTTAAATGCCACTGAGTTAACCTTTAAACAGGCAGTGGTATAAATACGTACCACCAAAGAAAAATTGCTTCTAACAAGTTATGGATCACATTTGTATACCACCATAGTCGCTAACATCGTCTAGTGTATTGTTTAGAGGTACTCTTGGAATTTTTATAGAATTTTCTTTTCACACTGGTCTCAGTACTAGTTGTTGGACTTTCTGTTACACTTGTGCTCAGAGAAGAAAAATATAAATATAAAAAATTTCAGAAAACCAATGCCCAGTTGGGTGTTCCAAATTCAGTTAGGTACGAAGATGTCGGAAAACATTTAACATTTGAATTAGGAAACAGAAAAAGGTGCCCGCCTTTGTTCAACAAAAAAGGACTATAATTGGTTGAAAAGCATGTGATGTTCCTTTGTGCATCACATGCTTTGCATTGCTTGGCTGCTTGGAACATTACATGCATTGGTTGCAAAGCATGTGAGGAACATCACATGCTTTGCAACCAATGCAAAGCATGTGATGTTCCTTGTGCATCACGTGCTTGAACAGTTGTTTTGAACAGTTTCACTGCAATTAAAATATCTTTAAAAATATATAATTTTTTTTTAAAGTATTGTTATCACTAACCAGGCGGTGGTACACATAGGTACCACCCATGTAACACTTTATAGAATAAATAACATTATATCATTTACTATTTACATAATACAATTACATTTTTTAGTTTTCCCTTTTTTTCAATGTTGGCCCGTTTAAGAGTTAACACATTTTTGAGACCGATTCGAAAAGAAGAAAAATTGGTGAAGTTATTTTAAAAAAAGTCGGATTTTGTTGACATTAATTATACGAGAATAGAGTTATCTAAATTCTAGAGCTAATGGCGATTTTCACGTTTTATCGCTCATGTGAATCGGTGTTTAGTATTCTAACAGTTGTATATAGCGTTAAATATAATGTAGCATTATAATCTTCCATTATTAAATAATTAGGAAGAGTTAAGAAAGGAAAAATGTCTTTCAGAATTAAAGGAAACAAAATATCTTCGAAATAACATAAACAATAAAAATACAGTATAAAAGAGTTTTAAAAATAATTAAAATTAATTCAGTTAAAAAAAAAAAAATTAATTAGGAACTGGAAGATGGCTAAGTGCCGTTTCGTTAGAAATGCACTTCGCCATCTAGCAACCGAAGATATAAACGTCCGCGGGGCACAATAGTTACCTTTTAAATAGAATATTGGCGAATAAAAACCCTCCCGAATATTGTTAATTCTTTCATAGAGCATTAATAATGAAAAAAAAAAAAAAATGAAATTTTAAAGTTAAAGACGAAAACAAAAAATTAGAGCTAACGACGGTAGACGAGATTATAGTGTAGTACAATATGGCGTCTTGCTACGTGAATTTAAACTTACTTTAAAGAAATTTAGAATTTAATTACTCGACTAAAATAATTCTTGAGTAATTTCTAAATACTCGTAATAATAAAAGTTATTAAACTTATCAAAAATACGTAAAAGTTTTTAAGAAAAATGCGATTTTAACATTCGCTATTTATGTATTAAAATTTGGCGGAGAATCACACTTTTGCTTAGGTGCCTTGGCCACATTTCGTGACGTCAGGCCGATGTTAAGGTGAAACAGACTATAGCTTAACGATTGGAATAAAAAAGAAAATGGCGATTTTTTTTATGCAGATAAGCTTTAAAATAAATAAGTATTGCATAAGTAATAAAATTTAAATAAAGAAAATAATAAAATCGGATTGGAAAGTTTTCTTTAGCCATCCAATTTTCCGACGGTGGAAAGAAAACAACGAATGGCGCATCTTTTCCAAATATACGAGAAATGAAAGAGAACAAAGTGTTAGTTTGGTGATTGTAATATCAAACTGACACCTATAGAACTATCTAAATGATTTGAATTGTCTCAAACCTCTCAAGTCTCGTTCTTTCACATTATTATAAATTATTATTAGCGATATTTCCTTATTAAAGATAATGGAACTGCAAGATATGACTGATGATTTTGCTGTTAAGAAGAATAAAAAACATGTACGAAGTTTTACAGTATAAATAATAAATGCAGATGCAACAAAATAAATTTCTCGGCGTAATAATTTCGAAATTTGTTAAAAGTGAGAGTTCATCTACGCGTGGCATCTACAAAGTGAATTCAGAGCCGGTAAATGCGCACAAAATTTTAGTTTCTTT
This sequence comes from Androctonus mauritanicus, assembly GCA_011317285.2. Classification (NCBI taxonomy): domain Eukaryota; kingdom Metazoa; phylum Arthropoda; class Arachnida; order Scorpiones; family Buthidae; genus Androctonus; species Androctonus mauritanicus. Next base: position 12,598 of record WUQG02058958.1, on the reverse strand, counting down.
AAAAATGTATGTTCTAATTTTAACTGTTTCGTTAGGAAAAGAAAAGAAAAAAATATCTTGGCAGAGGCATAAACGCGAAACGAAATGCTTAAAAACTGATTGATGCCCGAAAACACGCTTCGCGATTATATTCGCTAGATACTTAGCGAAATTTTATAATACAGAATAGTCGAGAATTAGCGACGACAACAAATTGATTTTTGCCTAGCTTCCAGACGTCGGTAAATCAATTTATTGTAAAATTTATACGTTTTACAGATGCATAAAGCAAATTTTTTCGGAATTTAAACATCGTAACTATATATATATATATCTTAACTAGCGATTCTGTTTATTCTTTTTTTTCTGTAAAATTGACCATTAACTTTAAAATTCGATCAAAAAAATTTTAATGAACGGAAACCGCCGACGTCACTGCATCAGTTAGGTAGGTAGAACTACCAATTTTATGGTTGAAAAATTCTAAACTATATAACATTCCGTAAAAGATTTCTAGTTTTGCAGAAAGAAATCTTATTTTGTAAAGTTATTTCGTTAATACGATGTCGATCTTCGTTTATCTAGCCGCCATTTTTTTTTAATATCGTTAAAACAAGATAAATATATATATACGATGCTGTATACAAATGTTTCGTACAAATGCAATTTATTAATAAATTCGGAATTTATTTTCCGGTGGCGATTTTCGCTTATTTAAGCGATAAAATGATTGATAGGAAAAATTTTTCCTGCCGCGACGGAAATGGTTAGATGATTACTTCCTTTACAGGTAACGCACGGTGTCCAAAATCCTAAAAGTAATATAAAATCTCACTGCATATTAATCATACTACTTTTTTAAGCAAATGCCAAGAGAGAAGAAAAGATCTCCACGTTTCCTAAAGAAAGTTTCCATTTACGCGATTAATGAGACAGATTTTTGATTTAAAAATTCGGCGAAAAATTTAATATATATATATATATATATATTCTGGACGACGAATTAAAAACATTTTTGAAATTTATATAAGTTTATTTATTTAACCAGCTGAAGACAGTAAAAATATAATTCAAAAATTTAGAAAATAATTTAAAATTAGTGTCATTTAGAATAAAGTAGTTAAGATTGGCGCTGCGATCGAATACCACCGACGTAGATATCTCGGAATTAATATTAGCATACATATTAATGGAAGAAGAAGATATATCTACGCGGCTTTAGAAAACGTCAGCAGTGATAAATGCGCTCTTTCCGGTAGATTAACGAATTAAATTCGCCAAAAAGCATTCATCCGCTGACGTAGTAGTAAGAAAAAAAAAACCAACAACAGTAAAAAGTTTTCCAATCGAAGACGTCATGCAATATTCGTATTTTACTCCGAGGAATTCATAGTCAACATATACACATGAACAGAAAACTTTCCGAAATTCTAGATCTCATTATAAATCCATTTGATTCCCTTTATTTATATTCCTGTCTCATCTATCACTCTCGCATGAGACGATGGCATGCTCTCGTGTATCGCCAATGAAGCATGAAGATGGAAAGTATCCTTTAATATATATATATAAATATAAAAGTATGTATAAAATATGTAATATAGCATGAGACATCGTTCTTTCTGTTCAATAACCGAATAATAAAAGGTACAAGTTCCGTTCCCGAAATAAATTTCGAATATAAAATAACCGTACGAAAATGGGAAATTATTTTTATACGCCATTTTTGTTTGTATATAAATAAAAAGGTGGAAAATAGACGACGATTTGCATAATATCAATTTTTATGCATATTTTTTCTCCCCTTCTCCGCCGTTCACTGTATAGGACAGAACAAGAGTTATTTTATATTTACCAAAACCGGGGAAAAAATCAATCATATCTGACTACTTAGTCTTTCAACTATCGATCTCCTGCAGGATTTTTAAGCAGAATTCCTTTTTTACTCTTTGCCCTTTCGCATCGACATGTAGAACGGGAATTCCATTCTGTTACCAGCTGTATACGTTGGGAAGGGCACACCTTAGAATAATGGCGGAAGAGAGAGAAAAATATTCGTTTTTTTTCTTTTGCCTCCATTCCGATACATCTTAAAACCGAACATCTTAATTCGCAGCGTATAAAAAAAAAAAAAACTTTATTTATTACTTTTATTTTTATTAGAAGCCGATAGAGGGATTCTCGTAAATCTCTCCATTTTTTTGATTATTTTTGAACTGTCAGAATTTCTAATCTAATTTTGATTTCGGTGGATGATAGCGAAGTATCTCGGGAACTTACATAAAACTCGAATAGACGGTTATCTCAAGAAACAAAATAAAGAAATCCGGTTACTTTAATGTAAAAATGGAATTTTTCTTTTTTACTTTTTCGGATTTTCCACTTCAACGTGTTTGTATTTTGTACTAAATTTAAAATTCTCGTTAAGTTTCCTAACTAAAATTCAATTTTCCAACCAAGAACGAAGTTTTTTTTTTCTTTTTTTAACGCTACACTTGTAATGTTTACTTTAAAACGACTATTTGAGTATACGCAACACGCTTTTAACTCTCTTCTGGTATCGACTTCTCAGGAATAATTTTAAAGTTATAAATCATTTATATATATATATTATAATTGCCAAAAGTATTAACAGGGTTTTTAACTAGTTCGACTGCATACAAAACTGTAAAATAGAAAAATTTATGCTGCCAGATTACCGACGAACGGATTAATAGTTTGGCTACATCAGCCGTATGTTTGGATACAATGTTGCTCGGCCTCGGGTTGTTGGGTTAACAGATTATAGGTTTAAGTACATACGTTAATATGTTTACGGATTCGGTACGCAGATTAGAGAGTTCCAAGTTGATATATAATAGTTCAGTCGCATAAAATTTTAACATATTTTTAGGATCTGGCCACACAGTTTAAACACATCTGTTGGTTCTGTTAGCTTATTGGGATTAACAAATTTATAGTCTGATACATACGTCATTAACCCATACTTACAGGTTAACACGTTTATAAACTATTCATACTTAACCTTCCAAGTGTTGATACTACTGGCATTTCATCAGTAATAGTAGTAATTTATTTAACAGTGCTATAATTTTTTTTTTGTTTCCTCGATATGTTTTCGTCGTTTCGCAACGTTTTTCTTACAGACAAAAATAAATTTTTCTTCAGTCACAGCACATTTAATTCAAGAAAAAACAAAAAGGGAGAATTCGATTCACGTATAGAAGGTTACTTTATCTGAAAGTTCGATTGGTGCTTGCTTAATGAGGCGCAAAGCATTTTTAATTAGAGAAATTATTACACGATGATACTTCGCCTATCATCCACCAAAATCCAAATTAGATTAGAAATTCTAACAGTTCAAAAATAAAAAAAATGGAGAGATTTACGAGAATCCCCCTATCGGTTTTTTTTTTTAAATTAAATCTAGTCCAGTTTTATAAACACCTATCTAGGCGATAAATAATGTTGACAAAACAGAGGCAAACATTAAAATGCCAAAGGATACACAGAAATAATTATCTGGTATCTATTGCATTATGCAATTTGCAATTATATTTCTGCGATAACTAATTCAATTTCCTCTTATCGTTACTCTATAGTTATCATCATTACTTAAATCATTGGTTGCAGTAAAGCGATAGTTGTAAATTATCAGTTTGGCATATATAAAAAAGTGTGGTGAGTTACATGCTACCATGGTAACAATCGTGCACCCATGTGTCGATGTACAGTGTCGGTCATTGTTCGACGTTATTTATTATTCCGTGCGTAATTATATAGTTTCGGATACTCCTGATGAACCATTCGAGCGCGTCACGAATATTAATTCTTCCAAGTCTCCTTCGCTCGTCTGGAGAAGTTTCGTGACGATAAATCTCATTTAAGAAGTAAAATTATATTAATGCGCGAGTAAATAGACATTAAAGCGAAGTACGTGATTAAAGGAGTGAAGGTTCCTAAATATATCACTACCAGCGAACCGAACTACACAATCTTCAATCGATAGTACGGGAATAATATATTAATTCTGGAGCATTATCACCGAATCACTTGATGATCATCCCGGTTGCGTGCCTTATAAACAATTAAATGTCCAGCATTTCTTCCATTTAGGTAGTACGTGTACCTAACACGATCCGCATCACTTCAAAGAGCAACATGTATTAACGACGTACTTAATAAAATTCGTTAATATACAACAGAAAAAAATAATAAATTGGAAATTTTGATGCTGTTTAAACTGTTAAAGTCTGTGAAGTATTTATTATAAAAGTGCCAAGTCTGTAAAAAAAAAATTAATGTGTTATATGATTGACCACTCTGCAGAAGCCATTATGGTTTTTGGATGAATGTCTGTTCATCCTAAAAATCCATTAGCTTTAATGTAGCCTATAAAAGCGCAGTTCCTATTTGGAAAAAGTGTTATTAATCATAATCAGATCGAAATTCTGAACGGTAACGGTCATTAAACGTATTAATACCGTATTACTAACTGCGTCTTACAAAATGGAAGATTCTCCATGTTTAACAGAAATCTGACTGAAGTAACTTTGCAAATTTTTGTGCGGTTAGTTTGGTGAATATAATTTTTTTTCTTATTTGACAATGATCAACTTCAGGCGACAGTCCCGGTATGCAACATTTACCTTGTGATCAATAGACGCAAAAATGATTATAGGTGGATCGATTTCGGAAGCATTCTGGTTTTTAAATGCAAATAATCATTTGGGAGTCGAAACTACATAAATATGTTCGTGATGTTAGCATTCCTTTATATGTTTTGCAACGTCTAAAATTCTTTAAAATACGCAACGTGCATAAAAAAAAAAAAAATTATAGCACTTCATAATGATATATATTTGCGAAAATTCATGAGATGAATGATAGTTTGCAGGATAATTTATTTTGCGAAAATCTCTGCTGAACATTATTCCCAAACGAAAACTTTGATATCATAATTCTATTAAGAGCTAGTAACAATATTTTATAGAATATCGGATCGTTCTACAGGAGTCGATAGTTGCTATCTACTTTTTTATCAGTTATATATCGCTTGGCGTGATTGTCTACCGCTCTGTTCTCTTTAAAGTTGATATGTAGGCCGTGACAGCGGAGAGAAAAAATGTCCGTCATAAAGGCGACAGAGTTGCCATTGAATTTCAAATTTTTAAGCATTTTTCGAAAGTTGGGCAATAGAATAAAAATATAAAAAAAATTGGCTGGGCTATGGCCAATTATATGGATACAAAACATATTAAAATTTTAAATATTTAGCAGTTTAGATAAGCCGCTTAATGCATTTTCCGTTCAGCGTTTTATGTAATTAAAAGAGACCATTAGAAAAATTCATTTATTATTTAACCGTGAAGATAACGAATTTAATCGTCTACCAGCACAGTAACATCAGAAAAACTTTTATATTTTTTCTTTTAAAACAGAGTTTTTTTTTTGGAAAATATGTTGCTCGGATGCGAGAAGGTTCGCATTCTCTACAGAAAAGAAAATCTAAAAAAAAAATAAGTGTTACGGTAAGATTACTTAAACTCGAAACTCGGATTCCCCAGAGAATATTCCAAGGTGAAAAATTGTTCGAAATGTCGGCGCATTGATTGACTGCCAGGCATTCTTCTTTAACGCGAATAAAGATGGGTTTTTATAAGTAACATTTAAGCGAAGATCGATAGAAAATTTGCATATGGCTCCGGAAACACGTCATTAGTTCGTTTAAATTTAAACGTATTAAAAATTCTGTCGGATCGTTCTACGGTTCGCTACGAAAACTGGCAATTACTCTTAAATTACTTTTAAGAAAAATATACTCTGTTTAGCTAACAGCCGTATTAATAATCATAAAAAAAAAGTATGATAGTAGTAATAAGTTGTAACTAATTTAAAATAATAACCACAAAATTATGGTTCGGATAATGGAAGTTGATGAGTAAATCGATAAAACTGGTGTAATTGGTTACGCTCCGTTTGGTAAAAAATATTTTTCGAATGTTTTCTGCATTGAAAAATTTAAATTGGACTAAAGTTGATCTATCGCTCCCCGTTGACTATTTCAGCGCCGGTTCCAGGTGTTTGCGTTACAAGACAATCCATATTTATAAACTACAGAGAGCTACATCATTGGAACATTAGATCATCGCTTCTTAATGGTTTCTGTTGAATTTAATTAAAAATTTCCATATAAAACCACACTAACCTGACATTTTCGTGTCTGCACATGTAGATTTTTTTAAACTGTCCCGTGACTACGGCTCCCAAATCCTGTCGTATCTCTGCAGCGACGTGTTTTGGCAGAACTGATAACAGTAGTCTTTCCTGTATTAAAAAAAAAAAAAATGAAAATACTTACATAATTAAGAGCCAACAAAAAATTTCAAAATTTAAAACTTTCGAGATTTAAGGCGAGAAAAATAACCGGAAAGTTAATTATCTATCAGTAATCGCCTACGATAATTAACTATTTAATCATACCGATTACTGGAATGAATATTTTCCTGGCACGGAAAGTGAAAAAAGCCAAGGTGTCATCCCAGATGATAACAAATTAGTCATGCAATGTCTCTCCAGAAGAATTTTCATAATAAATCAAACCTTTGCATTTTATGGAAGGAAAAAAAATAGCAGAGAGAAAAATCTCTTTTTATAAACGTAAGCAAAAAAGAATATTTTCAGTCTTTAAAGGTTAAGATGTCTAGGAGAACCATCGATGAAAAAAATTATTTTCTGAATGTACGCGTAATTAATTTTATTTTATATGATATTTTTCGCATAATCTTTTAAATATTTCCATAAAAACGTATTTTTTTAACTGTTACGAAGGATAAACAATCATTAAAATTCCAAAGCGTATAAAATTTTTGGCACAGTTCGATGTCGAAGCGACGCTTTTGGCATTGTTTCGATAAAAAATTTCCAGAATTTTGTTTAAAATTGTGACGTGCGGTTGAATTATGTACATTGTATAACGTATAAATTTTCTATTTTGACGTAATTATTGTGACTGTGTATTTGAAAAATTTTATATATATATTTTACGCACGCACAACACACATCGCAGTTATTCTGTGAATATGCAAATTTCTCATTGTTACATCACAATTAAGGCCGCCATTTTGTTTTATATGCTTAGTCTATCTGTGTATATTACCATTTTTTTTTTTCGCTACATAATGCTTGAAAATAACTGGCGAATATATTATTTATTTATTATATATAATTTTTTGGCAAGACTATGGAAGAAGATGGCTTCCAAACTTTTTAAATATATTTTTTTTAATCATATTTTTGTTTTGGAGGCAGAGTTAAGTAGGATTAATTATCCAACATTCCATCCTGGACTCCATCTTTTATCGCCCGCTTCTAACAGATGGCAGAATATTTATCAGGCAAACAAGGTTCAAAGGTGGAAAGATGTTCGGCTTCTGTCATTCTTAGCCAACCACGAGATTAATGATGGCGGATTCCGACAAAATATATGAGAAGACGGACAATTGTTATACCGGCGGCAGTCTGACTTAGTTTTACTCAAGTCAGGTTATCTATGTGGATAGATAAAGAAAGAAACATTACCTGTTCCTGAGATTCTTCTTCTAGGATTAATTTAGCTTCCAGACTCTGACGGGTTTCCAAAAAAGCTTTTCTCTGTTGTCGTTCCATGAAGAAGTAAGTCATGGCTCCGAGAAGATTAGTACACACGTAAAGACAGACATTTGCACCGAACTGAAAAGAAAAACAAACAGAAAAAAAAAATAAAGCTTTACTTTTTGTCTCACAGCCAACCTCATGAAGTCTCTCTAATATCTGATAACTAACAAGAGTTGGAAATCTAGCGATAGAAAGATCAATATAATAGATGACATTCTTCCAGTTGATCATCAACCATCTTTAATTAACGTTCGAATTTCTTCGTCTACGGATTATTTTATAAAGTTCATTATCGATTCTGGTCTTGGATATAAAAAAACTTGATCCTGGTGTAGAATGATGAAAGAGCGTTCATTAATTCTAAAGTTTAATGGAAAATTTATGATAAAAACAAAAATTTAGGAACCGGTGCGTGTAAATCGGTGCAGAAATAATTTTTAAATATTCGAAATTTATTAACACAATCGATTATCACTCAAAGTGCTATTGAAGATATCCAGATAAAAGTTTTGCCTGGAAAATTAGATATATTGCACCTACATTTCCATTCTAGATCCATAAAAGTTGGAGATTCGAAACGGGAGAAGTATTTTTTTTTATCGATTTCGATGGAAGATACGACCTTAAGGACTTTTTTAATCGATATCATTTAAAGATTCGATTCCCGTCGAAAGTTCGAAACTGAAAGGTTTCTCACTTGATTACAGAGGTTCGAACCTCAGAGGAATTTCTTATCGGATCCAGTCGAACTCGAAAAAAGTTTTTTTCTTGACGATTCTAGTCGGAAATGATTTTTAAACAGGCACGAAATTTTTATCGATTGCAGTCGAAATAAAAAAAAAGTAATAAATCTTCAGAGCCAATAAAGGGATTAAAAAATATTATACGAAAATAGAAAGGCGGTTGGCAATTGTAGATAAATGAATTTTGCGAGAGATAGCGATCGGTTTATTGCTTCTAGATTGTTATATAAAATTTGAACTCAATTTGATGTTGCAGACCGAAGTCATAAAAAGCGTATTTGCCGAAGTTCAAGATGGCAAATCCTACCCGTTCTGGGGATAATGCAATCTATAACTATTGTACTTATTATTTTCAGAAAATATTAAAGATTTTTTTTTTTTGGAATATTGCACACTGAAAAATTATTATTAAATGCAGTACCGGCTCTAGAGCTTTTAACGCCCCGAGTGAAAATTTTTGTTGAGTCCTTCAAGTATAGAAGTCCCCTCAATAATAAAAATACTAATAAAACATAAAATGTGCCAGCGCACTTTGGCGTACCTTAAAAATCGGAGCCTTGAGCGAGCGCTTCGCTCTATCTATGTTGAGCCGGCCCTGATTAAATGTTGCAAAACAGCCAGGATCGTTTTTTTAATATTAGATAAACGATAATCGTGGTTTAGCTTTAAAAACCGCATCGATCAATTCGAACAGTAACCATTAACAGAGAATTTGCTAGCAGATGTAGAAATATCTAAATGAGGGATTAAAATTTCAAAGCTGATTTACCTTTCTAGTGCGCACGCATAAATTTTGCATTAAAATTAATTCTCTCAACAATTCTCCGTCGCACCTAAGTGCCGCAACTATAGAAACTTGAAGAGGATTTAATTTATCAATAAGTCTGGGGATATAAGTTGAAATCTCTCACGCAGTTTCCTGACATTTAAATTATGACGTGGAATAAAAAATAAAATATAATTTATACTGTTAAACTATATAATGATAGGTAACCGCCGTTTTAATTTTACTGAAATTGAAGAATAAACAGAATCAGATTTAATACAGTATGGCGGTAAGAAGAGATTGTCTTGCTGGCAGTCGTGAATAATTCATTCTTAATCCAATTTTGCAGCAAAACTTTCATTGCTATACGAGTAAATAGCAGAATCATGAGATGAAGCCGGTCAAAGTTTTATCTAGTAGAACATTAGAAGAGACGAGACTGCATTAAATATTCAACAGATCGTTTTTCCTCAAAAATTGCGATCTACTTCTATAAAACAAAAAAAAATTTTTTTATATAAAATATATATATATGTATTGTCCTTACAACTATCGATTTTATAAAAGTTTGTAACTGTCTGCAATAGATAATAAGAATGCCTGTTTATATAGCGCATTGTTTTTGTCATATACGTTGATGGATGGCGAATATGTAAACTCGTTCATTGTTTTTTTTCCTTCCGATGGACGAATCTACTTGCGATAACTCACTAAAAAGATCTGTTCCGAATTTCAAATTGCTTCCGAAGTTTGTAACGTGAAAAAAAAAAATTTTATATAAAACATGAAAAATGAGCGAATTGCGTTTTCAGTGTTAATTTCTAAAAAGGCGGCCATGACAGATTTTTGCTATATTAAGTGATTTGTAAAAAGATGGGAAACTAACCTCTTTGGCCAAGTAAGAATTCCATAGAATTTATTGAATTTTGTTACCAGCGATACGATGTTAAGGTAAAGTATGATTCAGAAATACTCCTGGGAGTGAAAAGCTTTGTCTGTATAATCCCAGGTTTACAGGTTTATCTGAAGATTTATTAAATTGTACAAACCTTGTAAGTATACTACATCGTTGTCTAAGAATTCTTCGGATATGTTTTGTGTAGTAAGCCTCTTAATTTTTAAACGGTTTTTTGTATACCAATGTTGCTTTATACATGATTTATACACACCGACGAGTGCAACTATTTACTAACTTCGGAAGTTTACAAAGCGCATTAAAAGATTTTCAAAAGAATTAAATTCCGCAGAACGTAGTTAAGTTTGTTGCAGTAAAAAAAAAAACATTGATCTTCAACTTTAACCTTTAGCAAAATCAGTTTTGTAGTTTCGGTATGCAGTGTGAACTTCATTTAAATTCCACCACCATGCTTAATTAGCGAAGCAGCATAATTATTCATATCAATCGGCGAAACGGTTTTTAACAATAATAAAATACAGAAAAGGCTGGTTTTAGCCTTAGAACATAGCAACACGATATATAAGCCATTATAGCCTTAAATAAAAATCAAGTACAAATTCGCCATTTTGTATAATTCGCATTGTTTAAGCCATTACTTAAGGCCGTAATGGCTTAAACAATCTAAAGCATTATTATCTTAATGAAATTTATATTTGACCAAAAAACTAAAAAAATCTTTTGAATTTTTAAATTTGCTATTTAAAAAGAATATATCGATTTTATTCATCTACAAACGAATATGACAGTTGGACCGCTTTTTTTTTATTTATTTTTTTAATTAGAATATTTAAAATAAACTAGCTATCATTGTTACGTCACTTTTTCTTTCGTTTCGACAATGTTTTAATCGAATTAGCATCAATTAGAGTGTGAACCGATGGCAGCTATGCCGAGCGTTACAAACAAAAAAGTAACAGGCATAATAGAATCGTACGCTACCGTTAATAAAAATCCAATAAATCTTTCAAAACAAAACAATAATGATTAAAGTTAAGAATATATCTTATAAAATTTATTTTTATTCCAACGTTCAAACTTTGGGTATTTAATATTGGATATTTTTTTCGATTTTTCTAAAAAAGTTGATGATCCGAAAATAAGATTTGAGTGCTGCAATACTTCGATAACTTTCCTTATTTAACAGAAAAGCTCTCTCGTCTGGATAAAAATTGATATTTCTGGAGTAATATTACAGACTATCGTCATCACGCTGCGATAATCGCTAGAAAAGCAAAAAAAAAAAAAAAAAGAAACAAGTTATAGAATTTTGTTTTAGTCGATTTTTCCCAAATCGATTTTCGAATAATTCGTTTCTGATCGAATAAAATTTAAAAATACGTAGGGATTCGATTAGTAATCACCAAGCACGACAGATTAACTTTACATTAAAAATTTTTCCGAATTTCATTATCATAATTTTAGTTCATTTTATCGCGCCCGATAATGTCGCCGATCACTTTTTAAGATATTATTATGCGAGTTATGATAATATGCCAACGTATCTGACCATCAGATTTTGACGAGTTGCAACCAAACTAAATATTCAGAATTTGTCTTGTTTCTTCTGTTTGTATTTTTAGAGCGTAAAATCGATGGATGTACAAAGTAATCTTAGAGAGTCGGCCTTTAAACGATTAGACATTCGTGTAAGTTTAATTCATTCATTTGCATAAGAGTGAAGTCGAACGACAGACAATGGCAGAGTAGCTTTGATTAAAAATTATTCCTCCACGGATATTCCCAATTCTCAAAGTCGAACAAACGTGTCTAAACTTGTTAAAAAACCGGCTAAATTTTATTAACGTCTAGTTTATCGCTTTCCAATCTGTAAACTAAAAAAAAAAGAGAGAAAGAAAATATGTTTTGTGCGTCACATTGGTCACTCCTTAACATAGATTAAGGATCGATTGAAGGGTCGAAAGTCTATAATTAAACTTTCAAGGATAATATTTCTTTCGTATTCCGTTAATACTTAATGTAGTCGATTTTCGGTTTGTTCTCTCGTATAAAAACATACTTTTTTAATCAAATTTTATTAAATGAATGCTTACAGAATTAAAAGATTAGTCGGGAATGGGTTATGGGGATTTAAAAAAGTAAGACGATGCGATGCAGCACGAAATGGGGGATTAGAATAAAATAGCTGATATGGCATCCGGCCGAAACCTCATTTTATTTAAGCGATTTCTTTTTTTTTTCTCCTCCATTTAATATCTAGATGGAAATCGGAAAAATTGCTGGATACTAATGACTCCCCTTCGAGATCTTATTCATCTGTTAAAATCTAGTAGAAAGTCTAACGTTTCCCTCTGAATCTTTTTAACAATAGAAAAATGAAAGGATGAAAAGTCGATTTTCTCCATAATCTATCGCAGCGGTCCTCCAAACTTTTGTTTATTCGTGTGGTCTTTTTATCCGTATAGACAGTACCGGCTCTAACAGTCCCGGCCCCCCGATGCAGCGTCCTTACAATATTGAAAAATGATAATTTTGGCG
>WUQG02058947.1:0-10060 GCA_011317285.2 Androctonus mauritanicus | reverse complement strand
TCCTGTGCGTCTTCCATCATGCAAATCAAACTGATTCGCTTTAAAACGAGAAAACCATTTCCTTGCTGTGCTTTCACCGATGGCATTAGTTCCGTACACTTCACAGATGATCCTAGCCGCATTTACTGCACTTGAATCTCGGTTAAACTCGTACAGCAGAATATGTCGGAAATGTTCGTTTTTCTCGACCTCACACTCCATCTTCAACAGCGAAGAAATAACAATCGTTTGTTACAAGCTCACTGACAATTCGTATTCCGCAAGACAACACCCCCAAAGTTAACTGTGATAATGTAAAAACGGTAAAGAAATGAACAGTGATTCAATGTTGCCAGGTCAAATCAGAACGCTACGGAATTATGCATCAACCCAATACAGTAGTTGTACTCAGCTCTACAGTAGCTTGGAACTCAAATGCTTATTATAAACATTTGAGTTCCAAGAAGAGAGATTTTTAGTAGAGCAGGAACATAAGACCTTTATTCATAGATTAGTATACAAGCCTGACTATGACAGGGATCTGAAGAAATTGAAGAAAAAGTTTCTCAGTTACAGGAGTACATTGAGCCGGCTGGATGGCCGAGTGGTAACGTTGTGGCTTACCACCCTAGAGGATGTGGGTTCAAACTCGGGTTCCACACCTCCAGTTTTCAGAAGGGGTCTGGATGTGGCCTGGTCAACCCCATCTTTCAACCTTCTGGTAAACCCTGTCATGGTGTTGGCCAGTTCTACAAGTGGCCGCCGCCAGATAAATCATATCCCATCAGGATATGGCGATTTAACTAACCTAACTAATACATTGAATTTTTTTGTAAAAATGTGTTTGGCGCTATTAATAAATAAATGTAAAATTACGCATTATGGGATAGAAAACATTTTACACTAATAATTTATTTATATTTTTTATATGGATTTTTCTTTATTATACGTTTTATTATATATGTTCATATAACAAAAAATTTTTACAGTATTAAAAAGTAAATTTAATAAGACTCCAGGATACAGAATACACAATAAGTATAGCACTGAACGAAAGATATCGATAAACTGAATAAATGTTCCAAAAGAACCATATCGCTATCTGATGCAGGAGGTGAGAAATGAACGATAAAATAGCGATATAAAAAGTATTTACCTGCATGCAAGCCTGCACGTAATACTTTTGGTAATACCTAAGCAGGTGCCCGCTGCCATTTTGAAAAGTTGTCTTGAAAATCGATATGAAATAGTTTTGGAATGATCTTTAACATAACAGAATTGTCAATTCGCACATATCTTAACATCTTGGACATCTTTAATATCATAAAAACCTTTTCCGTGATAATCATCAGTCCGTGGAGGACGAATCTTTTAATACTATAACGTGTATTTCGCGGAAAAAAGTTTTCATGATAGAGGCCCTGCAGTCGGCACCATGTCGCAAGAAGTAAAGCAAAATTTATCCCAAGGTAAATTTTAACTATTAACATTAGCAAAAGCACACCTGACCGAAAAGATTAGCTTCGGGTCCGGGTTCCTTCTTGTGGGAAGTTGCATCTAGACACCAATTGAGCAATTCGTCACGGTTTCTCGATAGTTGAGCCGACGACTTTTCGCAAACGATTAACGAAAGGATAAATACGACCCACATTGTCCTAGATTCATCACACCAATTCGTAAGTGACATTGAATAAAGGCCTTCAAATATATGATGTTGCAATCAGCATTCACATCGACAACGGTTTGTTTATCTTGGCCAATCATACAGGTGATACACTCTTTCATATCACACACGTGATATGCTAAGCGTGGATAAGCTGGAATGCTGTAATACTAGATTTTCTTGTTTCAGATATTTTCATTTCTGTGTTTTTCTTAATACAATCTTTATTATATAAAGTTAATCAATTTATATTCAGTACGAAATAGTGAGAAACAATGCAGCATGGATCACTGTTTCTACTTTCCAAATTTGACTTTATAAACATATTTTCATTTCGGCTCATAATTATTTAAATTATTGAAAAAATTGTAATAATGATTAATTTATAATATATAATAAGTTTGCTAACACTATTATAAATTTGTCAGTATTTTCATCGTTTATAGCTGATACTCTATTTTTAGAATTCACTTTTGCTTTATATTGACAAATATTTTGAAATAATCATCATTATCTGTTTTATTTGCACGCTTTCTTGAATCATCTTCGTCCAGCATTATCATCGTTTCTCATTATATAACCATCTCAATGCCATTTTTTTGCTTTTATTATATCATACCTTCTCAATGTCATGCTTTGCTTCTTTTATGTTATACCTTCTCAATATCATTTTTTGCTTCCGTTATGTTATACCTTCTCAATGTCATTTTTGTTCTTACTGCAATCGTTTCCGTTGTCTTGTTTTCTTATCTAGATTGAAGGTGATCGACTAATAGTTGAAAACAATTTCGCAAGGTCAGCAGAACAGTTGAGAATGCTGGAGAGTATAGAAAAGTAACGAGCAAAATCATAATACAGATAATATCATTTTCAATAAATTAAAAGATATAGGAGAATAAATAAAAGATTATAAAAAGCCATTTTCTGTTTTGTTATTCATAAAACACAGCAATATATATAAACTTCATAGGAATTATGTAGATCATTGTATTCGGATAGTCAATTTGGGCATTGTTCACAATACATTCTGCAGTATTAAATTTTTTGTTTGCTTCCAACGCTTGTCAACATTGGCATAATTTATCGCATTTGATTCGATAATAAGAATTAAATACTTGATTCGCTTTTATGACAACAAAAAAAATTTGTAAACAGCATATTTTAGCATTTATTTTTGTGCCAACTGCCTTTTACGTAATCTATGCCAGTCTATTTTCTAGTAGAGAAATACTTTATCCTTCTCTAAACATTTTCGAGTTACAAAAATGTTTGAATAATCGTATGCAAGAATTAATGCGGATTAACTGTCATTAAGGAACCGGATTTTGTTTTTAGCATCTACTTGTTATACTTTTAGAAAATAATAGAGGGCAAAATTTAAATGTGTTCATTTTTTCACGGTATTTGTTTGCTCTCGGTCTCACGACACTATTTTAAGTGGAGTTTAGCATCTCTCTTATTGCTGTATAAGAGACACTTTACGACAAGCAATTGAGAAAGAACTAATCGGCTACTTTCCGAATGTGTCCGTTATTTTGATATGATTTATAATGCGGGATTAAAATATGTCATCAAAATCGACTTCAATATCATAAAAATTTATTAAAAGATTTATAATTATTACAGTGAAACTTGAGAAAATTGAAAGTCCTCCGTTTTTTAATGATTGAATCTACAGGATTAATTAAATTTATAGCTAAATTGGCATTAATATCCTGACCACCTTACTAAATTTTATAATCGAATAATTTAAAAATTTTTAGGGAAAAATCTTTGAACGTCTGCCAGTTTAATGATTGAGTTAAACTGTATACTATTAAATCTGTGTTTTATCAAGATTATCATCACTACTGTGACAAATTTACTAAATTTCATAAAAATCCATGAAATATTTTATAATATATTAAAAGATTTTATGAAAAATTTGAACATCCGCAATTTTTGATAAAGAAAATTGAAACTGGAAGTTCAAATAATGCAGCTTGGAAGTTATCTTATAACGCTATTTTTGCTCATTATTTGAGAAGGTCTCGTTATAAGCGAGAAATTTTTATATACAAATGTTTTTAAACTAAATTTAGAATTAATATTTGCTCGTTATAACCGTGATCTCTGTTTCCATGCTTGTTATAACATTTTCACTGTATTTTTTTATTATAGATATTATTTATTGTTATATGCAGTATTTTAATTTTAATGTGATTAGATTTTTGTGACAAAGATTGGTTTCAATCATTTAGAAAAATACACAATAATAAGTATAAAGTGCCGACCTTTAATTTTTATACGGAGAAAGAATAGTTACTAATATCCGGATGTTTGTATAATTTTTAACAAAAAATTATATAAACATTCGGATAAATATTTTGATGGAGATTGTAATAAGAATTCTAACGATATTATCGTGTAAATCAGTATTATCAGTAAAAGTATATAATTATTTTAATTTATTATTGATTATTATATTTATAAATGCATTTTTAAATTTTAAAATGAGAATGAAAAGATGCTTTTATCTAATAATTATTAATCAAAACTAATTATTTAAATACACGCGAGGGAAATTACCCTAATGGAATCGGTGCCTCTCATCAATCTACATAATCTATCGATGCGATTCCTTGAATATGATGTATAAAACATCTTGGATGCATAGGGATATCGATATATATCAACAACGATGTTATCGATATCGATGGATGATATGCACTGTAGAAAATATCTTTGAATGTATGTAATAGTAGCGTCCCGTCGGAATTTTGAAATCAGGTATATTGATGACTTTGATTATTATTCAAAAAAATATTTTTAAGGTTTTATAAACAATTCAATCAAAAAAATCATTTATTGGACATATATTTCAAAAATTTTTAAAAGAATAATTTTCAAAATAATAATTTGATTGTTTGAAATGATAACAATAAAAAATTAGTCAAACATGATGGTAATACTTATGCGAAATCATATCTATTCTGCTTTGAATTGTAAAGATTTTTTTCGAATAAAA
The DNA here is from genome assembly GCA_011317285.2 of Androctonus mauritanicus. Lineage (NCBI taxonomy): Eukaryota > Metazoa > Arthropoda > Arachnida > Scorpiones > Buthidae > Androctonus > Androctonus mauritanicus. The sequence goes on along the minus strand of WUQG02058947.1, from coordinate 5,411 downwards.
ATAACTCGACAGTTTGGTTTCCGAGACCATCAATCTTCGAAAACAATAAAGTCTAAATTTAAATGTGAATCATTTCTATATTTTTAAAAGCTAAAATAACAATTGACGTCATTGATCAGAAGATATTTATTAAACAATAGATTCAATTTTCATTATGAATTTTTTTAATCTCAGTTTATTTTTCGTGTTTATTTCGTTTTCTATTGAATAATTTATTGTAATTCTTTATTGTTAAATCTTTATAATAATGATACATATGCTGCCATCTATTGCAAAAAATTAAAAATATTCGAATTTTGTTACAATTCAATGAAATAAACAGCAGTAAAAAATTAAAATTCGCGCAAAAAATTTTATAATATATATTAAAAACAAATTTAATGTATGCTTTATTTCAATAATTATAAATATTTTTTATTATAAATTAAAGATATAAATTCAAAGTTTTATTGTTAAAATTAGTAATTTTATTACAGTTTAAAAATTTAAATTAGAATCTCAATAAAAATTAAATTATTATTATTATTTTTTTTTAATATTTTCATTGGATAAAAATTTTATCCGATAGATGGCGACGGTAATCAATCAGACGATTCGTTTTAATACCTTTCTAAATTTTTTAACGGGTTTATTTTCTGAAATAAATTTTATCGCGCGAAATTTATTAACTATCACAATAATATTTATAGCCATTAATTACAAATATCTAAAAAAAAGCAACAATACTGTCGAAGCGCAGTTACTTAGCGGAGACGATTGTTTAAGGGTAAATGCCGCATTTCTGTTTAATTACATTTTTTTCTGATGCGATAAACATCAGATTTATTGCGGGCAATAATGCGGGCAAAACAAGGCGCAAATGAAGGCATTAATATCCTCCGATGAAAACATCGAGCCATTAGGGGGACCGTTAGCGTAGAGCGCCATCTATTGCCAAATACCGGAAGCACTAAAGGAAAATAACCTTTTTGGATCTAATTAATTTAGTAACTTTGTGCGATAGATCGTTAACGGAACATAAACAAAAATCGATAAAAGTACGTATTATACGTCGTACCAAATGATGCGGGAGGGATACATAATCGTAAAAACCTTACATTTTGACGGTAATGTCGCATCAATGACGTTCTGTTTGCTTTTAATGCGAATAACAAAATTGCCAGTGAAAAAAAATAATAATGAGTTATTATTCGTGGCAAACATTAAAACTTTGCTTTGTAGCGTACGGCGTTTATCTGGTTAATTAACTCCTTTAAAATTGTCCGGTTGTTAAAGAAAAGAAATAAAGAAAAAAATGTTAAATCGCTAGGAGTAAGCGAGAAATCGCAGCGACACGTCAACTATCGCTAACGACCGTTGGTCAACAGGGTCAGCTCCCATTAGCGCAAGTAGTCGCTAACAAACGTAGAGGGAGCTGAAGTACGTTATTTTTTTGTTTCGATGCCACAGGCAGCGTCGCAACAGATGCGGGTGGTCTATTGTGTATGAAGTGCAGTTGAAGACATACAAAGGAAGCGGAGTGTTTCTGACACAAACCGAAGATGAGAGTCAGCCCGGAGCTAAAGAAGCAAGGACATGCAGTGATGCTATCCCTATTGTCACCGTCGTCCCATTTCGTGCGATAACAACTAACTCCTACAGCGCAAGCAGATCTGGCCAAGAGTGTCAATAGCACTAGCTATATCCAGCTGTGATATCGTTTCAAGCAAATGATTAAAACATATTTTTGATTGTATTCTCTTTCTGAAAAGTTTCTGCTGATTGAAATGATTGCTTGGAATAGCACTAAAATATTAGACAATGATAACAAACAGTTGGGCTTACATAGAAGATGAACCAATCCATCACAAGCTGATTAAATAGTAACTGACAATACGTTGCTCGAAAGTCGCTGGGCCTAGGGGCATGTCCGAATTCAGTAAAACGTGGCACTCCACCTCTGAATCGAAACTACCATCGCATAGTCCACAATAGAACGCCTCGCTTCCGATAAGCAAAACGTTTTTCTGTCCAATATCTCTGCCGTGCCATCAGTATCGAGGGAAGAAAGACATCGCTTATCTGAGTGGAGCGAACTTCTCTTCGCTATGGCCGTACTGCTCTTTATTGCTGGCGTGAGCTGTGACAGCTTTGCGTCTCTTTTTCCCCCGAGTCACACAACTGCCGTGGCAATACTCAACCATTATAAGACGACTTGTAAACTTGAAAAATGTTTTTATATTTCCTGTTCTATTCAGTACGACTTGGTGGTCTATCGCCCACAGGGTAAACATCATCGATCGGCTAAGATGGCTCGATCCGACTGGTGACGGGTGCATACCCTTGGGGCAATGGAGGGGGACCCGGGTCAGGCCACTAATACACCCCTGTATATAGTGACGAGTGATGCTTCATTTGCACTGTTTGTTCCATTCTTTCGATTCCTCCACATCTCCCGCTCGCTTCCGTCAAACGGGTCGTTACTTCTCTAGTCTCCCACTAGGCGGCGAAAACGGATCCTATTGTCCGCTGAGATGTCTCTACTTCCGTTCCCCTATCGGATGTCATGATAGTAGCAGATTGTGCCAACTTCCGGTGTAAAGAAACTCGCGCGACTTGTTTTCAATCAGAAAAGCCCGCCGCCCGTCGGGCTCGGGATTCCTACCGCGTGACGTCACTCCAATGAATCACATCAACAAAACCATCGAAATTTTCCAAAACCCGATCAGTCGGAGAAAGAGAAAAAGGACGCACCATTTTAAAAAAGAGGATAATTTCTTTGATCATAAAACTGCTAATATATTCCAGGCAATAACCTTTGGAAGAAAGTGCATTGGGATAAATGAGGTCTTTACAATCAGGCCATATCGAGATGCAAAGAAGCAGGAGATCGTTTCTTCTAACAGGTGCGTTATAGGCAAATATATTTGAGTAATTTTCCAACCGAAATCCATCCAATAAATGAAGAATTTATCAAGGAAAGAGAGAGGTAGTTGTTGACGTTTCTAGTGCTCCCCCTGGTGATACTCGAAAGGAATCGGGAAAAAAAAGCAATGCTTTTTCTAATATGTATTCCACTCCATCAAGTAAAGATCCGGTTCAGTTCCTTCTGGATAAACTTCAGTCAAAATGCTCCGAAGAAACATTAAACTGAACTATTGTTATATCCATCTGAGTGTAGACTCTGCTCGACAATAGAGCACTGTTAGTATTATAATGTGCTTCAAATGGAAGTTTCATGTAAATCAAGTTGAGTCTCTTTAGAGAACTTCTTTTCTCAGATTCCCCCCTCGAATCTATTTGCTCGTCTGTCCGTCAATGACGCTCTCCCTTTACGAAACAATAACCGGAGAAGTTCGTTTGGCACAGAAAAATAAACAAACCTATTAAAATATTATTTTCTTCTTTAATGGTGGTAATAGCGGGTTAATTCGTTTCCGAGACGTACTTTTAAATTTCTAAAATGGCTTTTATTTAGGCCAGTCAACAAAGTGTTCCAAAACTTGTTTAATTCAGAATTTTCTCCTGTTTTATTATTTTTCTCGTTGGCCTTTCTGTTTCTTTTAAAAGATATTCTTGGATGCAGTTGGAACTGATGTTACCATTTCTGTGATGCCTAATGATAATAGAAATGTCACAGTTTTACAAACAATTCGTAACAATGGAAATGTTAATAGTTGTATTCCGGACAGACGTCCAAACAAATACTGTCGGACGTTGCAACTGAGAACGAGGAAAGAGGAAACAACGATCTATAAATCACACCTGACGGAAGAATCTACTGTATCAATCGGCTCGTTGTATGTCAAACAATATGTCATCGACCTGACATACCGTTATCGCTCCAGCTGAAACAACGGGAGCATCGTTAGTGACGTCAATACGCAGTTAAACCGGAAACCACAAATTCGGTTACCGCGGTAACCAAATTATTAGAACGAATCTGACGCAGTCGTACGATTTTCGCATGACCCGGCTACCGTCCATAGGAAAATTATTAGCGGGGTCTTATCGAAACTTTATCTGATGGCCGACCACGTGGTGAAATTTATTAGGTCGCACGCCGGACCACGTGGTCGGCGCGTGGATGAAGAGATCAATGGTGCACCCCCTAGTTGCTAGGAGACGCGCCCTCTCTCTCCATCATCCCATCTGTTGGGATTTAAACAAATAAGTCCGAGGCGAGTCGAGGCTAATTATCCCCCAGAGGACGCCACTCGTCAAACAACGCTTTAATGCGACTAAATGGTGTAGGCATAGTCACGTGCTGTTAACTCCTCAATCACTAGGATTGGTGGGTTACGACTCCCCTGGGACGCATGCGCACTGTCTGACGGAACCCGAACACAACACAATTCCGCCCGCTTTTTAAATCTTCCTTTACTTTTGTCGTCCGAAAGGGATTATGTCATCGACGTGTTAATCCCTCTTTGTGTTTACTATCACCTTAATTTCCTTTTATGGAGATTGTTCCGGGCAACCTCACGCCTGAAACTCGCCCAAATATTAGCGAGAAAATAATAACCACCAAAATATTGGCCCATATATATGTATAAGTCATAATAGCGACCACCTGTAGGAGAAGGCAATTGGGAAAGAACACTATCCGCTTCATTTATGTTAATTGAAGTCTAGTTGTTGAGAAGGTGCTGAACGGAACAATAGCCGACTATGAGTCAGTTCGGATCGTTTTACACTCAACGTTCACTTTGCTTAATGAGTCAGTGCTCGAAAGTTTGGTCTTTGGGAATAAGTTCACTTACAATACAAATGAACGATTGAATGAATGGAAAATCTGATTTTCTTGGTAGGAAGCTGTTAAGTTAAGTAGAAATAAGCCAATCTAGTTTGCACATTTTAGACTTATTGTTGGAAATTTTGGAGATATTAGCTTCCCGTATACTGCACGTCCGCCTGAAGGAGGAAACACATTTACAGGCTGTCGTTCGAACATTTTTATTAATGGCATTTTTTACACTAATATATTTGTTAATCCCAACTTATATAAGAAGAGATTAGTCGAACTCGTCAATACAAGCACGGACTTTTTATATAAACGGACTCGAACTCTCTACTGGTGAAATTTAATTTGGTTCTTCCATATTTGTTCCTATGGTAGCAGTGTGGCGTATAGCCAAGTAATGTCGGAAAAGTCTTCCTATTAACGAGCAACGGGATCGAGTTTTCAGCCTCATTCAACACTACTCCCAATGCTGAGACACAGATTACAGTCAAGGATTTTTTTCTCTCATCCGCTTTTTCGACTTCTTTTTTTTTCCTCTCTATCTGATTTGAAGAGTCTTGTTTCCACTATTGTTCCTCCGCCGTAGCCCTATAGCATCGGTAGTGAAAACACATAGAGGACAATTTAGCGAGTTTGTTCTCTTGGGACGGGTCCGTTTACTCTGTTGTAATAAGTTCTATTAACTTGA
>WUQG02058936.1:0-10060 GCA_011317285.2 Androctonus mauritanicus | reverse complement strand
AACTTCAATCTAACGTTTTCCAAGGGGACGGCGAAAAAAAATGTTAGATTTAGGAAAATGTTAGATCGGGAAACGGCAAAATAAAAAAAAAAAAAAAACATATATAGGTAATGCGGACCTGCAAAATTTTGCAATATGAAGAAACTACTAGTGAAATTTACAATCAAAAAAGTAGAAAATGTGTGGGTTATTGGCTGTAAGTCATATCATTGCGACAGTTGGCGCTAATGTACTGATATGTATATTTTCTATAGGAAACTTATGATGACGTCTGAGAGGATGGGATGTAATAATAATTTCTCAAACGTTCTATCGAAAATTATTTATATGAGTTTGGTAATATAGTGACCAGAAAATTTGAGAGTTAGATCGAAAAACGTTAGATTGAAACGTTGTAATGTTATTTTCCCCTGTTTTTTGCCGGAACCGGAGAAAAAGAATGTTAGATCGAGAAAAACATTAGATCGACAAATGTTAGATCGAAGTTTTACTGTATATAGAAGTTTATATAGTTATATATAAACTTTTATATAATTATATATAGTTAGAATATATAATTTTATATAGTATAGTTATATATAGTTTTATATTTTTAACTTTTATATATTTTAATATGCAATAATTGCATATTAAATATATAAAAGTTAAAGCATACAGAAAAGATAAGATAGGAAATAAGATGCAACTATTATAATAGGATCTATATAATTTAAATCGTATTGCAAAAATTATTTTAATATATGATAACTTATTAATAGTTAATAATCTTAGCTCTTGTTATAGCAGTAAGGTAATTCCTTATTTATGATTATTCAACTTACAATAATCTGAACTTATGATTGCATTTACAATATTCCAAACTTTGCTATTTTTATAACATATTGGCTAGAAACACTTTTTTGTTTTATTAAAAATATAGTAAAGTAATATCTTATGAATTTGTGGATTTGGGCTCAGTTCCAGGTTTTATACCTTGGAGTCTGGATTCAATTTGGGATTATTTTATCATCTTGGAGGATTTATGATTAAATCCAGATGATTGCACTTTTTTAAAAGATTTAATATTGCTGCTAAAATTGCTAATATTATGATTATTTTTGGCATATAATTTTTTTGACTTGGGATAAGGTTATCAAAATATAACTCCATCAAAACTAGGAGACTAATATTGTAATCATCATTATAATAGTACTGTACAAAAAATTTCAATACTAATATATATCAAAATAATTTAGTTTACAGTGCATCTAATATATAAAAAAATTGTTAATTTCTTTTAATAATCACCCTTTGTTATTAAAAGGAATTAAATATAGTTTAATTGTAAATTTAAATATTAAAAATTGTTAAAACAAATATAACAAAATTTTTTCACATTATCCAAAATTTTTTTTCATATTATTGCTATGTAATTAATTTATTAATAACAGCTTGAAATTGATATATATATTCAATTTTTAGCTAATATTTTTAAACTAAATTGTATTTTACAGGCATATGGCAGATAAAATGGGAACTCCATATCTGCAAAGATTATTAAATCAACAATTAACAAATCATATTCGAGACACATTACCTACGCTACGTGATAAATTACAAAAACAAATGCTATCAATGGAAAAAGAAGTAAATGAATATAAAAATATTCATCCAGATGATCCAGCTCATAAAACAAAAGCTATGATGCAGTAAGTTTTTGATGTTTGTTTATATATTCATATAAATAACTTTTATTAATGATTAAAAATTGTTAAATATTTAAAATAATACCCTTACTATATATTATCTTATTATCATCTCTAAAACAAAAGCAAATAAAAAAATCATTGTAAATTGTTGTCGCAGAAATTTACTACACTTACTGATGAAAGCATTTTCCTATAATTTTTGCCATAATATTTTTAATTTGAAAGAATCATTTAAAATAGAGCAATTAATATCTTCTTTTAATCTGAATTTCTATTATAGGTCATCTATGTTGTTTAAGAATTTTTTATTTGTAAGTTATATTTATTTTATCATAAAAAAAATGAAATTTCTAAACTTTCTACTAAATAAATTTTATTTTAGCAAATAAATCATTATAGTATTTCTTCATTGTAGTATGAAAAGAATTTATTGAATCTGTTATAGTCAAGCATTATTAGTAATATTGGGCATTAGTTATTTAGCACTTTTTATTAAAAAAATAAAATATAAGCTTATATTATTATTATAATTACTTGTTGGCCATTTTGATAACATTATTGAAAATCAATATTTGAATTCTTTCTATTAATACCTAACAAAATAATATTAGAAGTTTGCATTTAATATTGTGATTCACTGAACAATTACAGCAGAGCCTCGTTTATACGTTTTTGAAGGGGATTGATAAAAATTATGTATAAGTGAGATTAACATTAAAATGAAACTTTTTTCAGCATTTAACGCTAAAATAAATACATTAAAACTTAAAATTTAAAAAGTTAAACTATATACTGTATTGCATATGTTTTTTCCATACATTAAAACTTAAAATTAATAAGTTTAATTAACAATGATGGCAAATACAGTTATTTTGGCATAAGGAAAGAATCAATTGTAGTTTGTTTTTGGATGCAGTACTACATTCATAGATCAAACCTTCATATGCAACTACAGTATCTGTCTGTGAAAAATACTTGTACTATAGAATGAATTACAAAAGTAAAAACAAAACTGAAATTTCTGAAATGGATAAGTCCACACATGAAAGGGAGAGTTGGATTTGGTAGAAAGACTCTTAAGATGAATTTTGATCTTACTTTTGTATTCATTCTATTTTCTATTTCTTAAGATAATATAGTGCACAGTATAACAAATTGTTCCTTTGTTGAAAAAGTTTTGCAAAGATTTCTTGGATTTTAGGTATAAGTGAGATGAAACGACTCTGGAGGAATAAAAATAATAGCATACAAATGCAAAAACATATAAATGAAAAACATGCAAGTGGGATGATTTTATATGCAAAATCGAAAGAGTGTACAAAACACAACGTACAAGTGCGAGAAATGTAGAAGTGAGAAATGTGTAAATAAGGTTCTACTGTATATTCAAGAATAAATTTCTGTCAGTATAAAAAAGTTTATTATTTTTAATAAAAACATAAATTTCTGTGTTTGAAAATTTTTTCTATTATTATTGAATTGCTATTAAGGCACTAAAATTGATGTATACAAGCTGAATGGCATTTTTAATAGAAATTGTTAGCCTTCTTTGTATTTCACTGGTCCTACTTTATTCTAAACAGTAAATCCTCTTTTAATGATGCCTCAGTTAACATTGTTTCACTATTATATCATCAGCAAAAAAAAATTAAAAGGTGAAAGATTTTAAAGCAGCAAATTGGAATAATGTTTTATTTTCTTACATTTACCTTCATAATAGAGAGAAAATGAAATTTCCACCTTATTTTCTTTCCATTATAAAGGGAAATACAATATAAATAGATAAGGGAATAATAGTTATAGAAAACAAAGTAATTATATTTTATATAAGTATTAATTCAACTGTAATGTGTATGAACAATATATTAATTAAGTTATATAGCACACACCACATTTGTAAGATTAACTGGATGTAAATACTTCACATTTCTTATCAGAAGACCTGGGATTGAATTAGGAATCCATGCCTTGGAAAATTTATGTAAGGAATCCATGCCAGCTCATCAACCATATATTTCCATGAGTGTTGGAAGCATATGATATTGCCTGGATTGACACAGCTGTTTAGTGATGACTGAGAAATGGCATTAAAAAACTAATCATGAATGTAATAAAACCAACTTAGAATTAATGGGTGTTAAGAGGACACATTATTGAAATTCATAACTTTTTACTTAACTCAATAAAATTAAAAAATTTAAATCTATGATGACAGTTCATGAACAAAAATAAACAACAGACATTATATGCTATGTCATATATTATTGTGTTATATATTCATAATGAATAATTTCTCTCTTAGAAATCAAGAAAGATCATTTCTTGAATAATAAATGTTTTAAATGAAATTATTAGTATTAATTTAATTGGTGCTGTTAAAGTTAAAACAACAAAATTTGTGTGTGTTTCTAATATTAAACATAAATATGCTTGAATGAAATATAATTCTGTTTATCAACTTATATTTTTCAAATAAAAGTTTGTTTTATTGAATGATAAAATTTAATAAAATAAATTTTAATTTAGTTTGTTCTGCTCTGCAAAAATAAAACTTTATCATCAGCTTTTATTTTTCTTATTTTTAGAATCTTTCAACAAATGCAAACAGATTTTGAGAGAAATATTGAAGGATCTGGTTCTGCAGCTATAAACACCAGTGAACTTTCTGGCGGTGCAAGAATTAATCGTATATTCCATGAAAGATTCCCATTTGAAATAGTTAAAGTAATTTCTGTTATTATTATTATTATTAATTATTATTTATTATATTTTAAAAATTAAGGATAAAATTTATTTTGCAGATGGAGGTTGATGAGAAAGAACTTCGTAGAGAAATTGCATTTGCTATTCAAAATATATATGGTGTTAGGTGAATATTATATGAGAACGATTTTTTTTTTTTTTAATTTTTAAATAATATAAGTTCATTATCTGGTAATTCATTTCATTTATAGAGTAGGATTGTTTACTCCAGACTTGGCTTTTGATGCTGTTGTTAAAAAGCAAATTTCTAAATTGAAAGAACCATCTATAAAATGTGTTGATTTAGTGGTGAATGAGTTAGGAAATGTAATAAGAAAATGTACAATTAAGGTTGAGCTTTATTCCTTTTTATATTAAAAATTAGCATATAAAAATATAAAAATTTTACTTATTAGATGAATATTTTAAAAAGCTTGCTCTCTTTAGATGAATCGTTATCCACGTCTTCAAGATGAAATTGAACGAATTGTAACTGTTCATATTAGGCAAAGGGAAATGACTACCAAAGAACAGATTCTTTTATTGATTGATGTTGAATTGGCATATATGAATACTAATCATGAAGATTTCATTGGATTTGCCAGGTTAGATTAAAACTATTTATGATATTTATAAATATGAAATTATTTTCTAATAAAGGATTATTATTATTATTATTGTTCATAAATTATAAGTCAGTTGAAAATAATAATAATAAAAAAAATTAATCAAATGCAGAAAATCATTTAATTTAGTTTCATTATTAATTTTTAGAAGGGAAGAATAATGTTTTTCCCCCCCAAAAAAACTGGATGCATTAAATTAATCATTCTATTTTAATTAAATATATATGTATATATATACATCAGTTTAAATCAGTTTAGCTTAATTTATGCTTCAAATATTTAGAAATATAATATTTAGAATAAGTATGGTAATTAATTTTTATTTTTTTGTACAACTACAAATATACAATCTTAATTTAGAATTATATTTAAATGATATATTCCATTAAAAAAATTAAAAATCTTCTAATAGTAAAATTCCTTCCTTTTTATAATTTGACTTGGATTGATAAAATAAGCATACAGACTCTCTTGATTTATATAGATCCATACTTAATGTAGCAATTCCCTAACTTATAAGAATATTAATCAAAGCAGCTAAAGCAATAATATAGGAATACAAGAAAATGAATGAAAATATATTGCATGACAATTATTTTTATGCATTTTTTTTAGTATCATTTATTATATGTGCATGTGTTTTGTGCACTTATTGTGTTAATTAACCTACCATATCATATATGGGCTATACTATATTTCCCATATAGTATATCCCATATGTGATATGGTGATAGATTCATGGCAGTGTGCACTTTTAGAGCTAATACAGGCCAATGCTGGACATTTATGGTGGGATCAATCAGAAAGTTGAAGAATGGGGTTCAATGGCTCATGGCCAGACTCTTGAAAAACTGAAGGTTTGGACCTGGAATTGAATTTGGAGCTCCAAGGTAGTAAGCAAATGCTTCAGCACTTGATCATCCAGCTGACTTATGTGCTCATTCTTTAATATAACTATTTTTATTGTTATATCTTTGTGACATACTATTATGATACAGTGTATGCTCCAACATACATATCTTTGGACTTATGTAGCATTTCACTGAACAATCCACTTATATAAGTCAGGGAGTGTCTGTCTGCCCATTTTTTTAGATTTAATTTATTTAAAACTAAAGAAATTATCTCAGTTATTTTATGAACTATTACTAGTTGTTTTGTTTACAATATACAGGTTGCATATCCCAATCCATAATGTTTGGGAGAGTGTGTGTTTTGGGTTTTTGAATACATAATATGATGGAGTTGAAGAAATGAAAAACAAAATTTTTTTATTTGACATAAAAAAACAAGAATATAAATTCAACAAACAATATAAATGTATTTATTTATCATCTTTGGAAAATCTTAACACTTGTTATCTATTGGGTTATCACTATCAAACTTTTTTGGAATTTTTTAATGATGGAGTAGCACATCAGAAAATAAGTAGTCACAGACATTTTGCACTGACAATACTTGACACTTTACTGAATCGCAACAGTATGCCATGGTTATGCTTTTATTATTGCATCATCTTTCTTGGAATAAACTGTGGTCATAGTCCTGTCTCAAAGGGCTCAATGTTGTAAAAGCAAAGTTACAGAACAGTATAGTTTGGAATAGTTTGGATTGGAGATATTCAGTCTGTAATATATATTATGGAAGTTGATTAAATTTCTTTACAGCTTGTTGCTTAATATATATTGTATTAGTTGAATAATATATTAATTCAGTTAAATTTAATAATAATAATAATAATAATGATGATGATGATAATGATTTTTATAAAATTTTTGCTTTATTCAGACATTTAACCTTTTACACACATTTTTTATTGCTTCTTTGTCTGTTCAGTAATGTCTTAAATGATAAAAACTATAACTGTAAAATCTTTGAATAATTAGTTCTAATTTCCCAATCTAAATAACTAGAACAGGCATGTCAAACACCACATGTGGTTCTCTCACTGCCATAAACATTTTTTACATTTTTTTGTATCTTACATAATTTAACTACTGTCATAATTTGCAAACAGAATATTACTGTAAAATATCATTAATTCATATAATAAATTACATAAACTTAATTTTATCAATTTTTTACTTATAGAATTACTTAATTTTTTCAAATTTTGTCCCTTATAAAGTATAACTATTGTTACAAATTGTAAACAATTGGGAATGCAACTGACATAAATGTTTAAGTGCTGCCTTCTCAACATTGCTTAGTCCTTTAATGAAGCCCTTTCAATATTGTGTTGTCTTTAAATGTTCCTCTGTAAGAACTGAATTTCACATCTCTGATTTAGAATATTTAATATGTTTTTAGAATACATATTATAAAAATATAATATCATTTAATGATAAAAATCTATGATTTATTTTAATAGATGAAATAATGCATTCAATTTCCTTACCATTTAAGTACATATATTTGTGGCTTAACTTAAAATACAAATAATAAATAAAAAAATATTTCAATTAGTTTCCATTTAAAAATATTTATATTTTTGGGGTTATATTTAAAAATCCCATTGAATATCATTAGCTCTGTTTTAAAATTGAAAATGTTTTTCTTAAAAATTTTTTTGAACTAATAATACTATGATTCCAAGTTCATATAGAAAATCTTGATTTTTTCTCAGAATACGAGGTTTGGATTAAAATTTTAGCAGTTGTTATGATTTAATTCATGTCCATTATAACTGCAATGTTGTTATTTATTTTGATACTATTAATGGACTTCTAACAGATAATAAAAATCCTATTACCATATCTTACTACTTCAGCCACACACTTCAAATTTCTCAAATCCACTTCATTTGAACTCTATGCTTTCAAAACACATGCCCACACGTGCACATACGCATGTGAATTCCTTTTAATTTTCTCACCGTCATATAAATGCCTTCCCAATAGTCTTTCGTGCTAAGGTTTATATCACATTTCAAAGTTTCAGTTGACTCATAACTTTTTTTGTACTGATTTATTCTTCTTCTTCTATGCATTCAATTATTATAAACATTAGATAATTCACTAATTGTATAAGAAATAATACTTAATATAAATTTTTTGAAATGTGTTAGAATAAATGAGAAAATTGAGTAAAATTTAAATTAAAAAAGTAATGATACAATTAAAACTATTACAAAACTTATAATTTTGTGTTATTTTCTATTTCAATGCTTTTTGTTTTGTTCTTCTCTTTCTTTATGTGTTTGTTATTAATTTATAAAATATCCTTTCTTTCAGGGAAGAAACTATAAATAGAGGGTAAGAATATCTCTTAGATAATGTCAGTCTTGCTCTTATTTGCATGTCCCTTCAAGAATTTCCTTTAATTCATTTATGTTTGGTGTATTTTCTTGCATTTAACTGTTTTATTATTTTGTTTAGTTGGTTTATTATTTAATTTTAGTTCTCAACAAAATTCAGATTCTTCAGGTATGAAAAGAAAATTAGGAAATCAGGTATATTTTTTTGTTTCATAATTTTAATATAAAATATTTTAATTTAATTTTTTTATATTTATTATTTTATTGATTTATTATATTATGTTCTTATTAAAATTAAATTATTTATAATAAATTATGTCATTAAAATAACAATAGAATGTTGTGTTATATTGTTTTAAGAAAAATTATTCCTGTGTCTTGAGATTCAATTCCTGTATTAAAGCTTACAAACATGTATTATACAAAACAATAGTTCTCAACCAATATGATAAACACATTGGTATATTACAAACCATTCACAAGTATGCTGCCAAATTTTTATCAATATTTTCAGTTATACTATAAATATACAGTGAAACCTGTCTAGAGAGACCACACAAGGGACATGAAAAAATGGTCTTTATGTACAGGTGGTCTTTTAAGACAGGCTAATTATGATAACATACTGTAATCATACTTTTAACAATGTGTGTTAAATAGAAATAAATATTTTTAATAATAATTACTGTATATTCTTATGCTTTGTTCTATTGCATGTTTTCAAGTTTAATAAGTCTAAGATTAAAGTAAATCAATCTTTTAATATTTTTGACATACCAAAATACAATTGTTTTAATATTAATTATTATTTACAGTTAATTAACTTTGAATTAAAGTACAGTACTATAGTAATTCAAAATGTTTGTCTGTTTATATCTGCAAAATCTTCTGCTCATACATTCTTCTATATCGCTAACATGTTTTAAAATTTCTGGTTCATTTTTAAGTAGAGCAAAATTTTTAATCTCTGTTAAGTGTTCTCTAACAGTTTTTTCATCAATGCACTTAACTGGTTGACTATCTATTTCTTCCTCTTCATTTTCTATTACTTCTTCATTTTGCAACTGATTTAATATTTCTGTTGTTGGCATATTCCAATCAATTAATTCATTGGAATGTTCATAATTTTTTTCAAGTTCAGCCAATTCTTTAAATTTGCAACCAAATATTTCCATACTAAGTGTTTCATACTCTGGAGGTATTACAGTTGAATCTGTTTGTTTTTCAACATGGTGATTTTCTTCAACTTCAATTCCACAGGATTTAAAGCATCTTGTAATTGTAGTTGATTTAACTTCATCCCATGATTTTATAAGTAAGTTTATGGCATCAATTAGTGTAAATTTCTTATAAATTTCTGGGGCTGACAAACTTGGATAATTTTCTAAATCTTCCAATATTCTAGCATATTGTTTACTACGAAAATTTAATTTAGCTGCTTGAATGATACCATGATCCAACGGTTGTATCAGACTTGTGCAGTTAGGTGGCAAAAATAAAAACTTTAAATTTGAAAACTGCAAATTTGGATGTGAGGGTGCATTATCAATTAAAATTAAAACATTTCTATTTTCATTTTGATGTTAATTTTTCCAAAAAAATCTTCAAAAATTTTAGATGTCATCCATGCTTTTTTATTATTGTAATAATAGACAGGCAACCTTTTTATATCTAGATTTTTAAAACATCTGGGTTTAGCAGACTTTCCAATCACTAATATATTTTCCTTCTCACCTATGGCATTAGTT
>WUQG02058925.1:0-10061 GCA_011317285.2 Androctonus mauritanicus | reverse complement strand
GAACCACTATCAGAAGTAAAGGAAAACAACTTACATTGCTTTACAGTTAAGTCATTGTATTTGGCCCTTATAATGCTGTGACTCCTGAATAAGAGCTAGGTCATAACAGCCCCCACAAGCAGCTAACTCAAAAAGGCAGAAGCAGCTTGGGAGTACTGGAGGCTGATTTGAATCACCTTCGGACCCATAATGCTATAGGCACCTAAGGTGAGCAAACTTCCATGCCCACCTAGGCACCAGAAGGTCCAGGGGCACTTCTGGAATCTCAGTCCTTATCATTGAGCCCGACTAATTCATGCCCTTTTGAAGGAGCAATCACTGAAGCTATCAGTTGTTCAGAGTTGGAATTAGGATCCAAAAGTATCTTGAAAATCCCTTTGTTGACCCCAAAGAGAGCTTAAAGTTGGCTGCTTTGATGGCCTTAGCAAGGCAAGATCAACCATCATGGTGATGCGCTGTCCCTTCACATCCTTATTTCGACTCAGAATCTCCAGTTCTCAATTTTGAGTCCCGGATTGTAGGTTCTAAGTTGAGTTGTTTTTATTCACATACCATGTATGAACATCCATAGTGTGGTGCCACTTTCATAGGAATAACCCTTAAGCAAGTCCCCTGCCCAAGAGCAGACCCATCCAAAAGTTGCATGAGCCATTGACAGATGAACTCATTCATACAAATATAAATGAGTGCACCATTGTCCAAGATATAGCCCCTGAGCATTGGTAGAGGTTTATTTGAAGGAGTTCCATCTATTCTGCCTAGGATCTTCCCTTGTAGAAGATCAACTTCATTGGCCACTATCTTGGAGTCTGGGTACTCTCCTTGATAACAGCCAGCCAAAGTGAAGTCAATACTTAAGAGTATAACCCTGGCTGAAAGTACAGAGTGCTTTTTGCAAGCCTACCTTTCCCAGAAGAGAGAATAAAAACTGCAGATCTGATCCGCTTGCTGGCACTTGGGGTACCAACAGAAGGATCAGACAAAGCTAGTTGAGAAGTGTGACCCAGTAGCTGAGAACTGCCAGTACCAGCAGCTTCCCTTCTACAACTCCAGATAATCTTGCCTGTCATGGACTAGGTTTACTCATGAAAGAGGAAGAAGCAGAGGCAGACTGCTCCATCATCCCACCACTCTGGGGCATGCTAGCAATCCCAGCCCCCTCAATAGATAAACTGGAATTGTCAGCGTTGAGGTGGGGTGAAGAAGCAGTCTCCTGAGAAAAAGTGTTATTTTCATCCATGCAACAAGAACAAACTGGAGGAAATCCGGTTAGCCTCCACTACAGGTGGAAGGCTAACTGTGACAAGGAAATCTTGTCACAGTTAGCCTTCATTGAAGGGGATCGTTCAGAACACTGCATCTTTCATTACCCCAGTGTTGCTCTCTTAGTCTGGTCCTTTTCCTTCGATCTGTCCAGCATGGGAGACCTTATCAGTAGCAAAGCTACTGCCAGCATAGCTTTCCAAGTCATTGGAATGCACAAGCTCCCTCACCACAACAAGGTAGCGAGACTGTCAAGGGAGACATTGTTATTTGACTGGAATTCTTGAAGCTTTTTAAAATATGTTAAAATTTTTATGTTTAAATACTATATAATTTTACTATAGTATTAAGTTTTTATTAATTGCAATATTTTGCTATAATTGAATTTAATTTTATATTTATGTTTTTAATCAGCTAAGAAAAAGTCATCTTGCAACACATTTGGAAACATCAAGAGTTCGAGCTTATTCAGTTGGAAGTCAGGCATCTACAAATGCAAAGAAAGGTGTAAATAGCATAGAATCTGAACTTGGTACATTAAAAAATATTGATGCAAGAGCATCAGTTAAATCATCCAGTGCACCACTTCTTCCTAGTGGGGTACATCGTCATCGTACGTCATCAACTAAAGATTATAGTGAGGATCTTATGGAAATAGATTATAATCAGCCATCATCACATTCTAAAGGAAAAGTTGGGAACAATCATGATAACACAGATCATACCAGACGTTTTGGTGTAGTTAATACGCGGCAACGTTCCAACAGTCGTTCTTCTTCAGGTACATCTCCTATGTCTTCTTTAGTTGAACTGTCTGAAAAACCTGAAAAGACAACAGGAAGAAATGGTGAAATTAAAGATCATGAAGATAGTTTCCTTCCAAAAAATTTGCCTGGTTCCAAAATTAATAGTCCTGTTGATATTGTGAATATTCAGAAAAGTGGAACTATTCCAAATAAAGAAGAAAATCATTTACCTCATTTTGTAAGTCAAACTATTGAATCAAAAGACAGTCACCTTAACTCAGGGAATAATTCTTCTAATTTGAATAGCGAAACAGTTAGTGACTCAGATCTTCCACCACAAGCACCACCACCCCCACCACCACCAAATCCTTTAGGGGATTATGTTAATCTTGATTTCAACCATTCATGTTCTAATGTAGTAATGTCAACTGTTCTTTTATCTGAAAAATCCCATCTTAATAATAATAATAATAATAATAATAATAATAGTAACAATAACATAACACAAGTAAATTCTAATAGTCCATTAAAAACTTCTACTATGCATGATTATATTAATATTCATCTTGGTACATCTTTATCTTCAAAAAGTGATTATACTGTAATGGCTCCTGTACAAACAAGCTGCGAACGAAGTTCTGCATTATCTCCAAATGCTGTACAAACTTGTGATTTGCCATCCACAAAAAATAATTTACAAACACCTCATAGTCCTAGTCTGATATATGGTGGAACAAAAAGTCCTTCCTTATCCTCAGGTACATCAAGTGGAGGACAAACACCTTCCCCATCTGCACGTTCACCTCAGTCATCTCTCACATTTAGAAAACAATTTTCTGCTCCAACTGCCCCTATTTCTGTACGTGCTGATTCACCATCACCTGGGAGGAAAAGTTCTTACCCAATAACTTCTTCAGCCAAATCCTCTGTAGTTTCTCCTATAATTGTTGCAAAACCTCTTTTGACATCATCAACATTAAATGCTGCTAATTGGCTGAAGAATTCACATACTCCAGACCTTAATTGTGTTTCAACTACATCAGCATATTCTCAAGAAGAAGGTAACTCAGAACAAAGCAGCCTGAATGTAGTTACATCATCTCCAATAGGTTCAAAAGAAAAACCTTCAGAAGTTATGTATGAAAATGTTTCAATTGGATCTGGATCATTACCAAATTCTCGTCCTTCTTCAATAAGTAGTGAACGCGAATTGAATTATGCTTCTTTAGATTTAGCCCCAATAGTTGATGATGAGAAAACTCCCCGTTCCCCTCGAAGTTTCAAATTGCAGCAACCAACTGAATCTTATGCTGAAATTGATTTTACAAAATCAGAAGGATTAAGGCATACGTCAGGAAGCTTGCGAGAAGGTCGAGTGTAATATACATTGAATTTCTGATGATATAATGTTTTAGGAAAAATCGAATCTGCCATTTTGATGAGCAATAGTACGAAAATGAAAGAAATTATTTGGTATTTCCATTTTGATCAAGTTCCTCATACCAAAGTGGAAAATTGTTGATTTTATGTATATCATTGTTAGCATTACTGTTTGCTTTTTCAGCATTGTGTAAACTTGTCATTATATGCTAGGCCAATTTATTGTTCATGAAACATTAGCATTATCATAACTAATTAAATAGTTGAACAATGGTAATTTTATAAATTGAAATGGAAAAAAAATGTATTTCAGATATTTATAATTCCCAAATGAAATTTCTGCATTGTAATTTTATAAATTTATAACATTACAATGCAGTATATTCTAATTTAAATGTTAGAAATGCTAGAATTGTTTGATTGTTTGAAAGAAGATACAAATAATTATGAAGAATTATGTGATAAGACTAAACATTGAAACAGTGATGTGATTTAAAAGAAAATGTACAAAATTATGTTCAAGAAAGGAGATTGTTTCAACTTCATGCAAAGCCAAAATTGTATTATGTAAGTGATTTTTTTTTAACTATTATGTATAAATATGATGATAATTCAGTTGAAAATTTGCTAAAATAATATAATTAATAATGTTTTGGAAATTCTAAAGTTTTATCTTTATAATAAAGGATGGTAATTTGAAATATAAAATTCTGGAAAAAAAAACAAAAAAATATTTTTCAATCTACTGTAGTAATATTTTAGAAATGAAATTCAGTTTTCATAAAAATTTTATTGAGGATGTTCTTTTCATCCAAAGAAAAATAATATAGTCCTATATGTTATAAAAGGAGTCAAATTCTTTGAGTTTATATATGAAATTGAAGAGGAAAAAATAAGTGACATCCTTTGAAAGATTTCCATTTTTTCAGATAATCAAATATCCCCTAACTCTTTACCTCTGTATCATTATATAATGTGTATAGTAATATATTTGCTATCGTTATTTAAAACAAAAATTAGTGCCTTTTGGTTTATCAAATTAAATATATTACCATAATTTGGTGCTTTACAGATTTGCAAGATGGGAATAATATCAAGCATATTATTTTTTAGGAATAGTACAAGATATTCTATGTGAATAAAGTTTTGTTTGATGCAACTAAAATTATACATTTTATATTGGTTAAATATCCAGAATACCTCACTTAATGCCTTTCCCAATTAAATATATTAAATGCTATGCATAATTATTTTATTTGTTTATTTTTTTGTTTTGTTTTGTTATAAAAATGTTATAATTTTAATAAATAAAATTATTGCCATTAAACCTAAAAATTTTCATTACAGTTTTGTAATGAAAAATCACAATTTAGTTAGCAAATGATTATAAATGATATAAAAACTAATCTTTTTTATAAAATATATATTTCTTCTTGCAATTGTTTCAAAGTATATTTTTCACTTAACATATTTCTTATTGGGACTACCATCATTTGTTCACTGTCAAGAATCAAAAGGGAAAAAACAAAATCATTTTATAATGTAATGCTAATATCATAATTAATGTTAAAGAAAAAATGAATATCTGATAGTGAATATTGTGGCTTTATAAACAGTATATTATCATATGAAAACATAATGCATATCTTGTCATTGTATCATACCTAGTTTGTTGTTTATTGGCATAAATACATATATTGGTATATATTGTTAATTATTCTGTTTAAATCTGAGATTGTGGGATAATGAATTCTCTCCTGCCATTGCTTTCTGCAATTCCTGGTGCCTTTCTCTTAATTGGACTGTAAACCTGCTTAATGTACCAAAGAGAAAAAGATAATAAAAATGCTTTGCTGTATCCATATTGAATTGATCACTGGTATGGAATAATTTTGAAAATTTTTTTATTTGTGATCAGAATAGGAAATTTTTATATAATTTATATTTGAAAAGTGTCTTTTAAGATAGTGATGATAAAATTAACTGCTATATTAGATGAATTTTTATTAATCAAAAATTAACAAAATTTTTGTTAATTTTTAATTAATAAAATTAACCTTATCTAACTATTTAGTTGTATAATGTTTTGATAATTTGCAAAAATTGTTTTGTAACAACTTTATCCCTTTTTGACACTGCCTATCCCAATAATCATTTATGTAGTTTGTTTTGTTTTTTTTTTGTCAGATATATAATGTTTGTAGGAAACAAACATTGCTATCTATATATGTAAAAGGAAAATATTCAGTTATTCTCCTGCATTTGTAAAATAACAAATTATAAATAAAATGAGTAGTGATATTGTCATAACTACTCAAGAAAAAATTTCTGGTTTAAACGTTTTCTTAACCAAGATTAATAAATATTAAATTATCAAACAACGATTTCAAGAAATAAGAAAATAGCATTTCGATAGAAAAATTTTCTTATTTAAAAACTTATTTAATATCATTTAAATCATAAAGAAATATATAATTAAATTTATATAAACATTTTTGTAGGTATTCTAAAATTACTTACAAGATGTAGATATTTGATATAATGTTTTGATGCATATCTTGGATGTTATCGTGATTTCTGTACAAATGCATATTTTTAGACGTAAAATTATTAAAAATAATATCTCACAATCATTTTGTATTGATTAAAAATCAAAATATTGAGCAAATATGAAAATGATTGACTAAATAAAAATTGTATTGAAAAAATAATTATGCATAAATATTATTTTACATTAAAATAAATATACTGCATTTTAGAATATTTTATGGCATGAAAATATCTAAAATGTAAATATGTATTCACGACTCAAAATATTTTAAATAATTTTCCCTGCAGGGAATATTAACTAATGTTAATTGTTTATCAATATATATCGCATTGTTTAAAAAAAAAAACATAAATGAATCGCATAATTATTTTTATTGGATAATAAATACAAGCGTTTTTCCTACAGCCTATTTACTTTATGAGCCTCCATTCGTAAATCGAACGCTTGTTTCCAATAGGCGTAATGTTATAAATGGTAATTCCATTGCTTTAACATTTTTTCGACGTTGTACGTTCGATTGTAAGGTTTTTGGCTTTAACCGAGTGTAATACCTGATGAGAGTGGTATGAACCACCGAAAACGTTCGGTTCAATATTATTAAACTTTTTTTTTTTTGGTAACATGACGCCACTTTCCATTCAGGAAGAACACTAAGTGGCGGGGCGAAACAAGCCCTTCCACAGGCTGCCCACCCCTGCAGAAGAGTCTGCTGGAAGGTGGAGGACGGGGATCGACGAGCCGGACTCGGACCCCATGATAAATATTTTCAAGGGTGGGACCCGAGACTCGAACCCTGGTCCTCCAGAATGTAAAGCCGAAGCGTTTCCACGCGGCTAATCCGGCCGACTAAGTGACTGAATTAGCTGGGAAACGCTTCGGAGCTTTCCACTTTGGAGGACCCGGGTTCGAGTCTCAGATCCCACCCCTTCAAAATATTTATCATGGGGTCCGAGCCCGGCCCGTTGATCCTCGGCCTTCACCATCCAGCAGACACTTCCACAGGGGTGGGCAGCCTGTGGAAGTGGCTTGTTCCGCACCATCACTTAGTACTTTTACTGAGTGGAAATTGGCGTCATCTGTAGACAAAAAAAGTGACTGGATCGATTCGTAGTTATTTGTGATAAATTTTACGCAAGCAAGTGGTTTACATTATTAATATATATTTCTTAATTATTTTGTTCTTATAAATTATATTATCATCCCATATATTCGTTGAACAGAAGGCGACAAATTCGCATTTCGTCTACTGCTTCCAAAGCGTTACGTAGGGGTTATACGTATTCCTCTCTATAGTATTTGCTTTGAATCTCCTTGTATTTATCTGAACTTCGAACGAGGAAGTTTCCCACGGTTTTTGGAGGACGAACCAGCGAGTAGTTCGGTTAAGAATGACGAATTTTTATCAGCTATTATCTGATTTAACGATTTTCTTAACTTTTCACATATTCGAATTAACAATTTTTACGTTTAAATCGTTAAAAAATTTAGGAAAATAATGGAGTTCGCCATTGGGAGAACTCCATTATTTTGGTAAATTTTGTAATGGGTCTGCGGACTTTACATCATACATGGGGTTAAAACTATTTACTAAAATTATGCAATAACTTACGAAAAGTGATAAGGATAATAAAACAAGCAAAACAGAAAAATATCAGCAAAACAGTTCAATAAAAATGTAGTATAATGTTATGTTTATCCATTAATTTTGAAAACAGTTTAGTAGATCATGGGTAATTTTAAGTAGATATATTCAGAGTGGAAAAAGAATGATCATTACCATTCCTTAGATAATTACTTCCTTTATGTGATTAATATCGATTAATATTCAGCTCTTTCTAATTGTATGGGATTGCTTCCACATTATCATTCGAAATATCGAGTTGCATCATAAAATCCAATTAAATTACTATGTTAGTAGTATGACTTTTTACATAAATTAAGTAAAGGAAGTAAAAATATGGCATATAATGGCCTGTAAGCACGCAAAAATTCGTTTCTCTTTAATTGGCCATTAAAATTTATGGTATAGATCAATTTAATACTTCTCTTTATATAATATCCGTTTACGCAATATCGGATGATATTTCTGATACGGATAATGAGACGAAAGACTGTTCCACCGAAAGTTGCAGTTGAAAGAAAATTCTGGCTTGAATTATATATTTTAAACGCTAATAACAGTGCGATATGGTAAACAAATTCGACTTGATAGCACGCTGATAGCAGTCGAATTTATTTTTATACTGCTTTAAATAGCTTTAGGGAAATTTTCTACTGAAATTGCATAAGATCAAAAAATAGCAATTATTTATTTTCCGATTAATGTTTCAAGGAATTCTTTGATTTTGTAAGAAATTCTCGGTTTTCTCCCAAATAACTGAAACGTGAATACATATATATTAATACATAGTTAAAATTCATTAAGTAAACAGAGATTCTGATTATTCTGCGTGATGCTCGAAGACGAAATCTTCACGGAATTAGTTTTTAAACCAATAACCTCAATAACAGATATCGCTGGAATTGATTTATCTATAGGAACGAAAAAGAAAAGTAGGTGCAGGTACTTTTACTCGATGATTCTTAAGTTTTGCTTCATGGTTAAAGTTCTAACACTTATCGTAATATTTTATACCGGAGATGAAGATTTAGCCATAAAACTCTGCGATAATTCCGGCACTTTTAAACACAGCGCTCTTAGTATGAGATTAATGCATCTAGTAATGAATGTTGTTAACTTGTTTTACTTGTTTGCATCGGATTCACGAAAATATAAGAAAAGTTTGGAAAATAGTCGCGTTTGCTGGATAACAATCATAAAAAAAGCGGCTTTCAGGAATGTTGTTGTCAAAAAAATGGCAAAAATTCAAGCAAGGTTAGTTTGTATGTGGATTTCTGTGGTTGGAACCGTAGGCATGTTTATCCTATTCGGTTTTTCGTACACATATTTATTATCTAGTAAAAATAAATGGACAAGTTGGAAATCCGTATGTTTAATTCACTCTACATTTGGCTACCAATTCGTGGCTATCAGCAACATGGCCCTGATATGTTACGTGATCCTGATATGCGAAATGCAAAAGATGCAATTCTTGGATCTGATTTGCGTGTCTAAAATGCCCCATTCTAGCAGTTCTCTGAAAGCTATCTGGGATCATTTGCAAAACACTAAAACCGGCCTGAAATTTTGCAATGAAGTTCAGAATATAATTTTAACTGCTCTAATGTTTATAACTATTACTGCCGAACTAACTTTAACTAAAATCCTATTTTCGAATTATCAGTTGAGAATAACAGTGAAATGCATAATAGCCTTTTTTTTAATTGTGTTATTTTGCGTATTGTTCGCATTTCTATTCTACATGTCAAGCCTAGCAGTCTATGTAAGTCCTTGAACATTGCTCTTTGTTGCAGTTTTATCTTAAATTTTATTTGTTTTAACATATCAGATAATCCCAAAAATAATTTGGTTTATAACATTAACTTTTGATAGGGTATATATATAAATAATTTGTTACTTTAATCAAGTATACATTCTTCATTTGAATCAACAACACTCTTCGAATATTGAGAAAGATTTTTAAAAATGTGTTTTAACAAGCTGAAACTTGTTTAAACAAGTATAATATAAAAAAGACATTACTTTTGGGATGACCTGATATAAATTTCATTGTTTAAAATTATAATTTGTCATTAAATTTACAAAATATTAATTATTATCTTAGGAAATGTTAATATTTCTATATGAAAATATACGAAAACACGTAGTTATTCTGTGCCGTACATTCAACATATTTTCATCTAATAGCAATGACTAATTTATCTAGATTATCTCGAAGAAAACATTTCTTCAAATTGGGTTCAAATGGGAAATGGGCTTTGCCAATAGTTTCTTTATTTTTACTGTCCGCAAAATGGCCAAGTGGTAAAGCAGTAGCTTATCATCCTGAAGGACAGAGTCTAAATCTTTATCCCGCACCTCCATTTTTTCTGAAGGCGTTGGGCCCGAACTGCCCGTTTAACTCCGTCCTTGAACCATACGGTTGACCCTATCATGGGTGTTGACCAATATGATGGTCTCTGTAATTGACCATGGCCAGATGCAGTATATACCTCGTGCG
>WUQG02058914.1:0-10061 GCA_011317285.2 Androctonus mauritanicus | reverse complement strand
TAGTAAGAGCTGCTTTTTGTTAAATCTTATAAGATTTTAAAAATTGAAAAGACAGACCACCTAATTTTTATAGTGTTTTAATCTTTTATATATATAATCAGTGGCAAAAATGAAATTTTTTAGCTTCTGCAAAATATTATTCGAACCCCTACCACAAAACAATTTTTTATCTAGATATTTTTATTAGAAAATAAAAAAAAAAAAAACAAAATTGCATCATTTACAATATTAATTGAAAATTATCAAAAGAAAATATATTTAAAATTCTTCCTCCTAGATTTTTAAATTTGCAAAATCTGTAATCATCTTTTATTTCCATATTTTTGGGCTACTGCTCCTATTGTTGCTCCGCTCTGATTCAATGAATTTTTTTCTCTTTTCGTGATGCATTTAATTTTTATCATATAATGTTGTTAATTTAAAAAAAATGGGTAAAGAAAGTACAGACAATGAGGATTTGGACCCCCACAAGTCTGGACTCCTTGCACTGTGAGGTCTGACCAGTTATAGTTCTGCCACTTTTTATCATCATTTACTTCCTATTTAATACATTATTTTGGTATGGATGTTTTCTGTTCCATTGTTAAGCTCTAGAATGACTTCATCACTTACTATTTATTAAATATGGAGAGTAGTAATAAAATTCAGACTGATAATGTTTCAATTTAAAAATGCAAATAATTTTTGAAACATCATTCAAATGCATCTATTGACAAGAATAAAAAATTTAAAGCATGAAATTTCATTTCACATCATGATAAATCAACTAGACAATTGATAATCATTAATATGTAATAAATCAAATTACCCAAAGTTGAATAATTTAGAAACAAACTGCAATTTTACAGTAATTAAATTTAGATTAACTTGATACCATCTAGTAATCTAGTATCACATATCAGTTTACGATTATCTATAAATGCTATTTTTTTGGATAGATCTTTTATTGAAATTATTAACACAGTAAACTTAGATCAATAGAATGACATTATTTTTGCTTGCTCTGTGGAAATGCATAATTTAAACTGAAACTGTGAGAAAATTTATAATTTTTTTTTATTTCTCCGTTGACAAAATCCAAATTTTTACTCAGTGATGAAAAAATATCATGACCAAGCAATTCAGGAGATGATAAATATGATTCAACTTGAAAAACCAGTCTCATACATTAACGAACAGACCTGTACTATATAATCTTATCAAAAATATCTAATATGCAACAAAATAAGTCAAATATAGTACTAAGAAATTAGGATGTTTGTTAAAAATTAGATATGGTTACCTGGTTGACTTTATTATTTTTTTTAAATTATTAACCAAAATAGTCACACATAATTTGTAATAAATATCCTAATTTCTTAGTACTGGAATTTACATAGATGTTTTTGATGGGATATCATTTACCATGATAGAGAATTTCAATATATCATTAAATACCCTCTATTTTTAATTCAATTGAATCAAAATTTTTAGGAAAATTTATTAAAATAATACATCAAATTTGGTTGAAATCGGTTGAATGATGCAAATGGTAGAAGAGTTCATGATGGAAAGACCACCTACTTTTTTCATTTTTAGCATATAGAGCTATATTTTTCAGTAAGTGTTAACATAGATAATATTTGCATTCCAGATTCATTTGAAATTAATTGAATGATGTGATCTATAGAGATATTTCTAGAAACGAGAATCACTCTCTTCTACACCTTTCAATTTTAGCTTAATTGGCTCAAGATTTTCAGATTTTAATTGAGCTAGAACATATTTTTTCTATGTTTCAAATTTGGAGAAGAATATATATATAGGATTGTTTAACCATATGTGTCTATGGAAAACAGATCCCACATTTCTCCCTTTATTTTGACTTGATTGCTGAAATTTTTCTCAAGTAATCTAATACCTACTTTCTAAATTTCATCAATATCGACTGGATGTTGCAACCTGTAGAGGTATCTGTGGAGGAAGAGGAGGATAAGAAGAAAAATGACACTTTTTTTGCAGATTTCACAATTTCTAAACTGCTTTAGTTTTTTTTTATTTATTAGATTTGAAACTTTAAATTTGGAAATCAGTGTCCTATTGAATACTTTTCTCAAATATAATTATCAGATTAATAATATTTAACTTTGGACCTAAGTTACAGTGAGTTGAATTTTGGCTGTAATGATTTCTGTAATAAGAATCAATCAGTGACTACTTGACTTAGAGTCACTGCTGATGTTCTTAATCTTAGGTTAAAAACTTTTATATAGAATTTTATTTAAATAAATTTTTGTGGACAATATCAATTTGACTACAAAAACTGCCTAAACATTAATGTTATTCTCTAATAGCAGGTCAATGTGATTAAACTTACTCATCAGCATGTCTTCAATCAGAAATATTATCTAAGATTCTTTATGTACAATACCTTAATTATATGCAATTCAAGTTTCAACAATATCATTATATTTTTAATGGAGCAAATATAGAATTATCAAAATGTAAGTTCATATATTTTGTATGTTGCTAATCAAATAAGCTTTTTTTCTATCATCATCATCATAAGACTAGCTGTTTTCATAAATCAACTGATAAATGTAAAGTTTGTTTTAAGCTGCAGTATTATACGGGTGAAAACTGGACTGTTAAAAAGACTGACAGGAGAAAAATTGATGTTTTTGAACTTTGATGCTGGAGACGATTGCTTCAAATTCCATGGACAGCAAGGGTCACAAACAAAGAAGTCTTAGAACGCATAAACCCTGATCTATCGCTAGAAGGAAAAATCACCTGGAGACGAATGACTTTTTTTGGACACATTATGCGGACAAATTCACTCGAAAAAGACTTAACACTGGGAATAATCAGTGGAGCAGAAAGAAAGGGCGACAGAGAACCGATGACTTGACACTATAAAATTGGATACAAACATGAATTTGATACAGCTAAAAGAATGTACACTCGATAGGAATGGTTGGAGAAAGTTGGCGTATGAAGTCTCCAAGGGTCGGCCACAACTTTAATGGATGAATGGAAATGGAATTGTGTTTAAATTTCATATCATGGTATTTAAATTTATGAAATTTAATAAATTAAATTATAAAAATTATAAAAGATGATATTTTTAATATTTTCTAGATTTACAGGATATTTATATATACATTTAAGGTATTATTCTTTAAAGTTTGCATATACAGAAATCCCAAGGAATAGAAAATACTATTCTCATAACAATTATTACACTATATTAAACTAACTTGTCCTACTTAAATTACCCATCTTTATCTGCTAGTTTTTTGTCTAAAGTTTCATCTTCGTCTGAATTTGAAAGGACTGATCGAATTTGATGAACTAATCCAGTAGGATCAACTGCTAAATTACCTAAAAACAAAACAAAAATAAATTACACTAGAGAAGCATTTTACTTTAAATTAATATTGCATTAAAATAATCTTACCACGTGTAGTACTGACAATTCCATTAATGGTTCCATCAGTTTCTTCCATTTCAGCCAATGCCATGGCTAATAATTTTTGCTTCTCATTTAATTTTCTGTTATATAAGGATTATTTAATTATTATTTTTATAAAAATAGAAAGTTAGATATGACTTAAGTTTGCATTTATTAAAAATTAATATGAAAAATATTAAAAACAGTAAGATTCAGATTTTATGCATCAAAGCATACTTGAATGCATAAAATCTGAATCTTATTATAAAGGTTATTTGAATCAATAAAATCAATATATAGCAATAATACATTTATTATTATAATTGATATATTTTAAGAAGTGAACGTGAAAAGCATCATAACTGCTTACATATATAGTATATCTTAATATCATTAATACTATACCATAGATGCCTGACTTTCACAGTTTCAGAGATACACAGATATAACAAGTCTTTTAATTTTTATTAAATTTCCATAAAATGCTAGTGAAAAATTCATTAAATAATCTAATTTTAGAAAAAAAGTATTTATGACTTTAAATTCTCATTTATGGTTAGAGTAGGCATGTAAATTTCACGCACAATAAAACAAAAAACTAGCACTTCAGCAAAGAGATAATTTATTGCAGTAAAACGTTTTCGGACGTACAACAATTGTAATTTTGACAGTACTGAGGAGGGATGGTGTTGTACGTCCGAAAACGTTTTACTGCAATAAATTATCTCTTTGTTGAAGTGCTAGTTTTTTGTTTTATTGTGCGTGATCTAATGCATTAATTTTGTTTGGATTTATTATTTATTTTCTATTAAACTAGGTGTTAATTACCTCTATATTTATAAAATGAAATTTTAAAGTATAATTAGTATTTGTAAGTATAATTTTATTGCAAATATTCCTAAACTAGTCAAATTATATCCCTAATGACATATTTTTGAATTAAACTGCCAAATTAATAGTTATTTATTAATTATACTGCAGTGCCACCATCTATTGGATTAATAATTAATTATTTTAAATTTAGACTAAGGTGGTGCCATCTGCTATTTAATAATTAACAAAACTATAATTATTAAAACTCATTAGTTTGACAGTTTAATTCAAAATTATGTCACTAGGGGTATAATTTGGCTATTTTAGGAATATTTGGATGAAATAATCCCTTAGTTAGATTAAATTATGATACAGTTTTATTACTGTTTGTATAAAAATAATTTTATTAAGACTTTAAAGAAATTACAACAAAGATATATTTTCTTGGATTCATAATATGTACATTATCTGTAGTGTGCAGTATTAAATTTTTGTTATTTATTAAATGCAGAAATAATATATAAATAATATGCTTTCATATATTTTTCCTTTATATAGAGCACAATGTTATTTTTTTTTGTACATTTTTAATTGAAAACCATACCTATTCTTTGAATTGCACAATTTTGATTTTGCAAAGTTGAAAAAATGCTACAAATTTTCATTTTTACATGTTGCATTTTCAGTTTAACAGTGTTTAATATTAACAAAAACTAAATGTTGTGTGTTTATTAAAAAGCTTGTTAACCATTGCCTAGCAATTCCACAAAATACAAAATTTTCTGCCATTCTTCCATCAGTATTAATAAGTGATCTTTTTCTGTCTTTGCATAAATTTTACATGACATTCAATTATTATTATGTACATATTATATTTAAACAGCAAAAATTTAATAAAAATTAACAATTATGTTAATATTTTAAATAAATTATTTTCCACAAACGAAATATTCTAAACCATATTAATCCCTAGCATAATAATTTAGAATTATAATATATTTTAATAATTATTTTTGCATTAGTTAATTTAAAAATTATAGTCTGATTAATAATTACTGAATGGTGTCACCTTAGTCTAAAATTAGAAACTAATTAATTATTAACTCAACAAATAGTGACATTGTAGCCTTTATTTAAAAATAATTAATAAAATTATAGTTTAATTTTAAATGATTTTGCTAGAGATTAATTTCATTTAGAATATTTGGTTTATAGTTATTCCCTTAGTTAATTTCAATTAAAGTAAATTATTTTCCACTAATTAAACATGATGTCTGGTAACATTTAGGTCTAGCCACTTACAATTTCTTAGCCAATTATGAAAATCTTTTTAAAAAATAAATTCAATGTTATCAGCAATAATGATGATTTTAGTTGAGAATAATAAATTATTTTTATATTAACAAGCAAAGAATAATATGGAATAAACTATTGTTTTCATAAATTTGAAAGGTTTTTGCATCTTCATTTTTTTGTTGTGCCTCATTTATTATCATTATTTTATGTATCTACATATAAAAGTAAAGTGTTAAATTCATTTTTAAACAAATATTTAAATTGTTTGATTGAATGTTATGG
This sequence comes from Androctonus mauritanicus, assembly GCA_011317285.2. Taxonomy (NCBI): domain Eukaryota; kingdom Metazoa; phylum Arthropoda; class Arachnida; order Scorpiones; family Buthidae; genus Androctonus; species Androctonus mauritanicus. The sequence goes on along the minus strand of WUQG02058914.1, from coordinate 4,237 downwards.
ATTCTATTTCCCATTTTCTATACAAATATTAGTCTCGATATATGTGATTTTCACTTGCACCATATTTTTACAGGACCAGTCTACCATGTAAATTGAGGGTTAAATTTATTTACTAAAAAACTGCTACTAAAACAAAATACAGTGTGAGTCCTCTGGCCACATATTATCAGATCTTCTAGGTTGATGGCTCAGAACCTGACTCTTGAGCAGTTATAGGCTTTATATAGGATGGATAGGAGAATGGCAGAATGTTCCGATACAGAACTGACTCAGATAACAACTTTAACAACAGTTAACATGTTTATTAAATGAGAGTGAGTCCTTTACATGTTATACATAAAAGTATTACCTGAGGAGAATAAATACTAGTTATAAATCATTGGGATAGATTCTCTGATGAATATAACAGAATTTTTTTTTCTTTTTAGTACAGGATCAGTCCTCTTTCGTGGTATATAATTCTATAGTTTCTCTTTTGTTTCTTCCTTTATCTTTTCTTTCCCTTTTTTTTTTCTTTTTATCTCCTTCCTCTTCTATTTTCTCTAATTATAAAATAGCAATATCTGTAGGTGTAGGAAATGGAAACACAAATAGGTTATTCTATTATTTTTATTAGTTGTTCAGGCATGTATTGATATATCTTGTCTGTCTGTACCATTATTGGGTCCAAAGATATACAATATATCCTTATCTTTAAATGCCACACTGAAGTTTTTCAAAACAGCTCATACCTCCTATGATATTGATTCAATTGTCGATTAAGGAATTTCTTTTTCAGGTCGAATATTTGACCTTCTAAATTATCCCATTATCTCCAGATAATGATCTTGGAAATAATCTATCTCCTCATTTTTCATTTCCTTACAAAGCACAGATATATATTTTACAGCTTAATTTTATCGTGACATCTGTACACAACACAATCTGTATGGCATCATTTGGTCTTGTATATAATTATTTTAGGTGTTCAAGAACTAAAGTCCCTTCATATGGTGATATGATGTTTATCATTTATTTTATCCTCTTACAACTATTTTTGTTCATAAGTATATATCAAATCTTTGTCATTTAATATGCATTACGATTTTATTGGGTGTTGCATTCCCTTATAATATCCCCCTCACAGTAAAATGATTTACACCATAGGTTCATTTTAGTGAATACATGAACTTAAATCTAAATTTACAAACTAATGCATATATCCTTCCGATAAACATTCTATGGATGTAAAATAGAACTTTCTTTCTGTGATAAGATTCCTGTGAACTGATTTGCTTCAGTGTATATAATAGATGCAAATCCAAGATAGAAAAAATCTAAATCAACTATGCAGACAGCTTTGCATTATCACACTGATCATCCATGGATAGAAAGAAAAAAGACCACATATTAAAATTGTTAAAGCAAAATCTATTATTTATTATCTGGAAGTTATGGCAAAATAAAGTAAGATATACATATAGAATTATCAAGTCAATTTTTGCTATCTTTTGCATGCTGTTTTTCTTGTTTATTATTTAACAATATTTTAATACTATGCATTGCTTGATTAAAGTAAATTTAATTCATTTGAGATTTCTTCAATTATAAATTTACTCGCTTTGGAATGCAGTGCTAGAAAAGGTGGGACCCAATTTTTTTTCTGGAATATTACATCTACTATGGAGTTGCATAGAAATAAGATGTTTGAGATGGGCCATTTGAACTCTGGGCAGCCTCTTCTGTCTTGCAAACAGGCCCAGGCTTCTGATCTTAAGGAAAAGAGGATCAATTCATTCCAAGGATTGATCTCAGTTACCAGAATTCTTTCAGGATTGGAATTAGGTATATGCCATTCAAATTTCTTATCCTGTGGCTTGAATTTCATTTGTGCAATAGTGGGCTTTAATTTGTTAGTGTGTATCAGAATAAATTTCTAAATTTTTATATCTTCAATCGCAAAGTTTACTGGGGTTGTCTCTTTGACAATCCAATGTGGCCTAATATATCTGGAAAAAATATACATTTAGAGCCTGGTGGAGTATAAACCTGATTGACAAAGACCCTATCACCCATTGCAAATTTATATGGTTTAATTCTATGACTGTGATAAATCTTATGCTTGTCTGCTGTGATCTGGGACTGTTGTACCAATTTATGCACCTCTTTTAATCTTAACCTTAGTTCAGTAACAAGATTCTTGTCTACAGCATGAGTGGTAGTGTTTGGACTAGTAATTATGTCAAATGGATAAACTGGATCTCAGCCATATAAAAGAAAGAATGGATTCTCATTGTGGAGCCATGTGTTGTTGTATTATACACAACTAAAATGTATGAGAGCACTGCATTTGATCTTTTTGAACATAATGTGCAAGCATATCTAAATGTCTTGTGAAGCACTTAACAACACTGTTGCATGCTGAGTAGTAAGTGATAATTAAAAGTTGCTTTATGCCAAGGCTTTGGCTCAACTCTTTTTCTTTCATTAGCTCTCCTCTACTATTATGTCCGTAGTTGAATTAATGTCATCATCTTTGTGTCAGTATTTTTGTCTTCAGTTCAAGTAAACTAAAGAAAATATGAAAACGTTTAAGTGGAATTCATGGCAACACTTCAATGCAAATACACTTTCAAATGAGTAGTAAGAAACTGCTGTCTCAATAAAGTATTTAACTTTCATAGTGCTATATGTCTTTAAAAATGATGTTCCATTTTTTCTAATTGCTGATGTCATGAAATCAATGATTCATATAAAAGCCAATGGAACATCAAAAAAGAGACTTAAGGTTATAGTGCTGAGATTTAAATGATGCAAAAAATTATAGACCAATGTCCTTTAAATTTCCCATTTGTGAAATATATATCATATCTAGATCCAAAATTTGTCTTGTCAAATGCAGTTTTGTGCCAAACACAAATTGAACATGTATGAAAAGCAAAGGATTAATCCATTTCTTGCTGATTGTGCAAAAAAAAATTTTGAGAATTTAATTTTGTAATCTAAAAGTAAATGGAATTCTATATTTTTGAAATTTTCAAACCCAGATTGTTTAGATCATTTCTGTGAGGTCCCAGAAAAACCTCCATAAATTAAATGCACAAAAGGGAAGAGAAAAAGAAAATTTAAAAAGAAATATTTTAGTGATAAAGAGAAAATTTGAATTACACAATGGAGGAGTATTTAGGAAGGTCAAGCAGACACGAAGTTTAGATTTTCGAGAAGGTGCCGCTCCGCACATACTACTACAATAATCTTGTTAAAAGAATGTTATTTCTTACTGATAACGAGGGAAAGTCCACTCTGTTCAAGAAAGTAAGAATTTTATCTTAGTCTCGTGTCAATACGGAGTTAAGAGGAACAAAGCTAAATCAACAAGGGACATTTCTTAATTCCCGATTGAATACACCCACTGATGGCATAAGATCTCTTGTCCACAATCATGATAATGAAAAACAGAAATAAAAAGGTCGAGGAATACTAGAAGAGTCAGTCAGTCAGTCAATCAGAGGGACGGACAGGGAAAGACGAAAGAAACTTTAATCAGTCTGAGCCTTCCCCCCAGTACCCGACCATCGGAAAAGGAACTTGAAGTTTTTGCATATCCATCGACACAACAAAAAGAAGAAACAAGCCTATTCACTGGGAGGAAGAAAGATACTGCAAAGTGATAAGTGCGGTTAGTGAGTGAAACGGACTGAAGACTGTGCCACCATAATTTACTATACGGACTAAAGACTGTGACTGGTGACTCCTGTGGATACACATCGATAGAAATAAACGAAAGAAGAACCAAAACTCAAGCTTGTGAATTCCAGGTATTTGTCCTCCCTTATCAGGAACACTATGGTTATATTCTCTCTCTCTCAATAAATATCTCAGGTTCATAACAAACCGTAGTTGTCTCTGTTTGTGTTGGAACAGCTTTCACTCTGCTGTTCTTACTCATGTGTCTTGCCACATGACTGTGGTAGGCTAACACCTGTCCCAATTGTCCGTCGGATCCATATTTCTATTGCCATTGCTTAATGAAATGTTTCAAGCTATTTGAAAAGCCATAAAATTGATTTTAATTCTTTCTCATGGAAATGTAACAATACTAAGTGGTTTCTCCATAAACAAAGATATGCTTGTTAAAAATCTAAAAGAATATTCATTAATTTCTTTACATACTGTATATTTGTAAGGAGTGTGGTTTACCTGTGCAGCGGAGGTCGTCGGCGTCGGTTGGTGGAGGATCGGCCAGTAACAAGAAATG
>WUQG02058903.1:0-10061 GCA_011317285.2 Androctonus mauritanicus | reverse complement strand
TAAATTAAAATATTTTAACGAAAGGTGTTAACTTCCTGAGTGAAATTTTTTGGACTGCTCATTAGTGCTAGAAAGTTATAATATTGGAATATCTTCCTTATTGCTGTTTAATTAAACAAGAATGCTTTTTCTTTTTAACAAAATCAATTTCACTTTCTGAACTTTTTTCTGTATTTAAAGTTTGTATATCTTCTCTCTTTTACAAAATCTGAATCTAACCCACTACAAAATAATCATTCTTTAGCATATACCCAGAAAAAATTTATGAATAAAAAACTTTTTTTTTATTTCACATTCCTATATTAAAGAATAAAAACTTACTTTTTATCCAAAAACTGAATATTTGGAAACACAAAATACTCAATGGTCGACAATTAGCTCAATTACAAAATTAATTCAATTTCAAATCGAAAATAGATCCTGTATCGTCATCTCATGCAAACTAGCGAAATTGCATTTACAAGTAATTTTAGAATAGTATTTCCTGATGATTGAATTTTGTATTTCTATTGTGTGGATTTACAAAAATTAATGAAAATTTTTTATGTTGTTGGAGAATAAATGTAATTTTCTAAATGTGTTAAATAAAAACCATGTTGTATAAGTACTATGTTATATGAGGGTTACCTGTATATAATTTTAAAATAATGTTTATATAACGAAAAATATTTGTATCATTATAATAAATTGATCTGCTTTTAAAGGAAATTATTTTTCAAATAATTCAAATTTAGAGTCAACAATGTTTTTCATTTGTCATATAGTTCTGTTTTGTTTCAAATCTTCATTGTACAAAATAAATTTAAAATTTTTGCTTTAAAATGCTGTACAATTATAGTTAAAAATAAAAAATATTTGGAGAAACAGTAATAGAAAACTTTAATAGATTCAAAATTTGAAAACAATAATAAATAAGAAATTTAAGATATTTTAAAATGTATAACCTAAATATTTTAATCTATTATTACATATTTTTAATGATGTTTTTTTAATTATAACGATACTCAAACACCACTGCTCTAGGCAGGATAACTATTTCAAGAGTCTATATTCTGTAAAGCACTCACGAGCAGACCAAATAGTCCAGTGAAAACACTTTTTATTAAACTAATGTAGCGCTTTCGGCGTACAAGCCATCGTCAGCAACAACGAAAACATAAAGGATTATGTTTTCGTTGTTGCTGATGATGGCTTGTATGCCGAAAGCGCTACATTAGTTTAATAAAAAGTGTTTTCACTGGACTATTTGGTCTGCCCGTGAGTGCTTTACAAAATATAGACTCTTGAAATAGTTTTTTTAATTTTTGAATAAACAGTTAAATTAGATTAAAAAATAATTCTTTATTTAAAAATTTATCAATTCTTATAAATTTAAAATGATGATCATGAATAATACTTGAAGAATTTAATTTCAAAATTTACTACTACTAAAGTTTACACACATTAAATACAAAAAATAAATAAATAATAATTTATGATGATTTAATTTAATGAATATCATTTTGCAAATTAATGTTCAAGTTAATATACTGTTTAGTCATGATTCTACAGAATTGTGATTAAAAAATCCCACTCTTAATAAATGAAATTTAATAAATCCCATTTATTAAGAATTTTCCAAATTGTTTGTCAAACTACTTATTTGTTTTAATAAATCAAAGTATGTTATAAATTTTAAAAAATTTGTTTATTAATTCAATATTTTCAAAAAAAAATATTATCATAAATTAAAATTGTAATTTTTGATTCAGAGAGTTATATAATTATAGTCAAACAATATTTGAATCACAAGATGAAAAATTTTCAAAAAAAATGTATAATCATAAAAATTTGAAAAAAAAAAAATTATTTTTTTTTTTTTCAAATTTATAACACAATTTTATAGAGTTGTTCGGAAAGTAATTATGTTTTATTCATGAAAATGAATGACAATATTTTTATAATATATAAATATTTTATTCAATTATATATTGACTATTTTGGTCCAACACATTTTGCATCTTTCTGGTAGTAACATGATTTCATGTTCATAAAACTTTTGATCTTTTTTGCTTGCAAAAAACTGAACCAAGTGATTTTTGACATCCTTGTTTTAACTGAATGTTGTGCTATTTAAATAAGTGTGTAAAGACTGGAACAAGTAGTAATAGGAAGGTGCCAGATCTGATGAATATGGTGGATGTGGTAACACATCCCATCCAAACTGCAACTTCTGGCAAGACATCAAATTTGTATAAGGTCTGGCATTATAATGGTGAAACACTACACATTTTCTGTTAATCAATTCTGGCCTCTTCTGTTTGATAGAATCACTTAATTTGTCCAATTGGTGGCAGTACACTTGTGAATTAATTGTTGAATTGTTTGGTAGAAATTTAAAAAAAATAATTTCCTTGAAATCCCACCAAACAGAGAGCATCACTTTTTTTTTTTTTTTTTTGATTTTCTGTTTTCGAAGTGCTTTGAGCTGGCTCATCTCTTCTGTTCCATTATCTCTTGCGTTCGACATTGTTGTAAACAATCCATTTTTCATTGACAGTTATGATTCGCTTTAAAAGTGGATCATTTTCTTGACATTTGAGCAGAAAATCACAGATATTAGTGCAGTGGAGCAAATCTCCACTTGAGAACGTGTGGAACCCAAATATTGAGATCTGAAATGAAACCAAGTCATTTCATATGGTCATGAATGGCCAAATTTGACAAATTCAATCTCATAGCAATTTCTTGTGTTGTTATTTGGTGGTTTGCTTCAACTAATGACTTTATTTTGTCTTCATTAGCTTTAACTGGCCTTCCAGAATGTGATGCATCTTTAATATTGAAATTGTTAGATCGAAATTTTGCAAATCAGGTTTGACATTGGCATTCTGTTAACACATCTTCTCTGTACACGTCACATAATTTTTTTCTTGCTCGAACAACATTTTTATCTTTTCAGTTTTTATTACCGAAAAGATAAGAATGTTGATATGACACCAAAAAAAAAATTGCACAGAATCAAAAAAGTTTTTTCTTTTATAAATAAACCTTGAAATAACAGCTATCAAAATGTATAACGACAATATTGCTTAGAATGAAATTGGCGAGTTAAAAATACAACTAGTGCCACTTGTAGGGAAAAAATTAAATTACTTTCTGAACAACCCTATAGTAAAACAAACTATAACAATAATAATAAATAATTTTTTAAAAATTTGAATGTATAATTTATGCCGTTCATAAAATAAACTATGTAAATATTAATGATGATATTTAAGATAACATTGATAATTGATATAATGTTGATTTTAATGTTTTTCATATTTAGTTTTTTTATTACTATCATTGAAATTGTAATTAACTGAATCCAAATCTTGTAAATTTATTTGAATTTGAAATTAAATAAGATAATTTTCATAACAATATGTTAAGCATAAATTAATCAAATTCTGAAAGATATGCACCTAGATCCCATTTTGCATTGTTTTAGTTTGCATTTTTTCTGAAATTGCATTTTATAATGCAACTTTCGAAAAGTTGCAAAATAAAACAATTGGCATTATTTATGGAATTCTTTTTCTTTTGTTAGCATAATGGCACACATTACATGATTTGATTATCACTCTCAGTATGTTTGTGTATATATATATACACACACTGCTGGTGCTGCAGTACATAAATTCAAACAAATTCTATTTAAATACTGTAAATAACTCAACATATGTCGCAGTTGTGATAAAACTGGTTTAATATATCAAACATTTTTGGCAATACAAACTGTTGCCATCTTCAGGCTTTAAACAAGAAAACGCTAAGAACTTTAGAATAAATGAAAATAATACAAATTTTAGCAAAAAGGTTTCCATGGAAACTGTAAATTTTGCTAAAATTTATATTATGTTTGTTTATTCTAAAGTTCTTAGCTGTTTTCTTATCGTTTAAAGCCTGAAGATGGCAACAGTTTGTATTGCTGAAAACGTTCGATATATTAAACCAGTTTTATCACAACTGCAACGTGTGTTGAGTTATTTATAATATTTAATGAGTGTGAAAAAGCAGTATAATAGAAACTGTTATGAAATTCTATTTACTTTGGGAAACTGGTAAATGGAATTTCTGACATTTTCTTATTGCTGTTGTTGCAACTGAATACAGGTAGTTCTCAACTTACAACAAAGTAACTCTGTTCCAACATTGCATCGTAAGTTGAGGACTTTTTTATTCTTGATTTGTTTGATTTGTTTCAATATTTTCATAAATTAGGTTTCTATTTAACTTAAAATGGTTAAAAATGAATAAATTTACACAAACATTTAAAAATTATTTATTAATGCATATATGATTGAATACATAAATACAAAATTAAAAAAGAAAACTTAAGAATTTAAGAAATTTTTTCATCAGTAACAATAATTCTCTTACTGGACATATGATTATGACAAGATACAAAAATTGAAATGAGAGAAACAAACATTTTCACTGCTGATTAGCAACTAATATGCCAAAGACTGTGATAAGTTAGAAAAGTGAAATCAGACTAGTGGCTGTTGCATATTGTTGAAATTCTTTGCTTGCCTTTAAAAGTATGCAATAGGAATTTGGCAATGCTGCATTGCATACTATATATATACATAAGTAGCAAAATTGAATTAAAGAATTTTTAATAATAATAATTTAATTTTTGGCTGTTGTAAATCGAGGACTAATGAAAATTTTATAAATAAAAAGTTTATATTAAATTAAAATGACTATATTTTTATCTAAACATAATGCATTTTTACTTAAGTTATCAAATTTATAAGTTCTGAAGTGATTCTGCTTTACATTATCAACATGATTGCCAGCAGAAAATTTGCACATTAGTACACATTTTATTCTTTACATCCATGTAAGATGCCCTTCTTTTAGTAACAAGGTACAATGTATTATTCAGTTACTGCTCCCAGTATGAAATAAGTGTTCTGAACATACTGCAGATGCTCTTGCATACTTTCTATTTGTTGAAAATAATAATGTGAATTCCTGTCTTTCCTATTTCAATAATTTCTTATGGAAATTATATTTCAGTTTGGATCATTTCAGTGTGTGCGTCAGATTTTTTCAAGAATACATCTTTGAAATAAAGTGGGACTTGAACATAATAGATAATTTAGATTGTTATATTTATAATTTTAATTAATATCATTATTAATTTTATTTATTTATTATTTAAAAAATAATTCTAAATTATAAAAATTATTTAAATCGGAAAGGAATTATATTAATCATATCTCATTATAATACAAAATATTATATTTTAGTGTTTGAATATTTTTATAATTTTTTTTTTCCTCTATAGTAACAAAATATTAAAATTACAATATATCTTTATTAAATAAACATTTTATGATTAAAAATTGCCTCTTCCAAATTAATTTAATATTCATATACAAGTAATCCTCAACTTATGACAACAATATCCTCAATAAATTCTGTGATTGATCAAAGTAATTGACAGAATTCAAATCCCAGATCAACCATTTCATAAACAATTTTTATGAAACGGTTTTATTTTTATGTCTGGTTCTTATGCTTTTGTGTTCATTAAATTTTTTACAATGAATTGGAGTGTAAAAATAAATATTAATAGTGGACAATCCATAAATTTTGGCCATTTCCAACTTAGGATTGTTCTAACTTAAAACAATGGGATTTAGTTCAAACCCTATCATAAGTTAAGGATTTTACCTGTACTCTTTTTTTGATTCAGCAATCTTATAATCCTATTAAACTATCTTGAATTATCAAAGTGTTTTCAATTTTGCTCTATCTATATAAATATAATTTATATAAATATTACTTTGCTGTAAGTAAATACTGTTGCAATGTTAAAATTTTTATAAAAATGAAAATCATTAAAAATTGTTTATTTAGCCTTCATATTTAGTTCACTTCTAAAAAAGGAAACTAGTAAGTATGCTTATATATATATATATATATATATATATATCACATATGTATCACATATTATATTTGTTGATGAAATACTGGAAATTGATATTCCCATTTCTTCTGGAATAACAAAATATTGGCTGATACTAGAATAACTAATCTTAATTAGAAAAAAAAAAATTTTTATCATAAGATCATTTTAAAATTTTTTTTAGTACCATCAAGTATATTATTCAGTTTTCTATTTATAACTGACCCAAATAATATGTTTAAATTTATGCAGTTATTTCCAAAGACGACAAACAAATGTAAAAAATCATTCATTCTAAATGAATGTATATTTTTTTTATAGTTAAATATTTACTATAAAAAATATATATTTAAATATTTGAGTTAAGTTTGACAAACTTTAAACTAGAAGATGCAAGAAAAGTTTTTTGTTTAATATATTATTTGAAGAAATTAACTTCTTACACATTAAAACTGAATATTAGTAATAAATAATATTGCTATAATCATTATATTAAATTAATGAAAGCAACAAAATGCTTTTGGCATTATTAGTTAATCATATCATCTTGTTTTTTGTGTTAGATTGCGAAAAGTTCTTTATATCATTTGTATTGCAGATTTATTTCATTACGTATAAAATTATAAGTGATTTGTCTCATTAATTAATAATGAAATTACATTTGTAATGTTTTGATTATATATAGAGAACAAAATATTGATATACAGAGTGGAGAAAAACTTCATCATAAAATTTTGTGTACTGATAGATGGCCTCAAAACAAGTCGAAAATGTCTAATGAACATATGGTCTAAATGGCACTGTTTTCAAATTATAACCCTTTAAAGCTAGCCAATCATCATTGAGTACACAAAGTGTCACATTGCTTCACTCTCCTACTTAGTACCGGATTAGTAAGAAGGCGAGCAATGTGTCGTGATGCTTTGTGTACTCGATGGTGCTTGGCTAGTTTAAAGGGTTATAATTCAAAAATGGTGCCATTTAGACCATATGTTCATTAGACATTTTCGACTTGTTTTGAGGCCATCTATCAGTACACGAAATTTTATGACAAAGTTTTTCTCCATCCTGTATATATATATATATATAGCCAAAATAAAATTTGATTTGATCAAATTTCTTTATTTTGAAATACTCTAGAGCAAAAATTAATTATAAAAAGTTTAATAGAGGTATGTTATTCTTTAATAACATTAAAGTTTTGCAATATTTTATTTTATTCACAAGTTAATATAATTGATAAACTAGATAGGTATCTGGTTATTAATCACTTTATTTAAATAATAATTATGATATTTGATACATAAATGAAAGTGAACAATAAGCACATTCATAAGATTGTACTGTTTATTCGAATAAACAGAGTACAATCTTACTGAATGTGTTTATTATTTATTTTTATTTAGATTTTTCAGTAAGAGGATTTGTATTATTATTATTTGATAAAGATATTTGACTATTCAGAATTTATAGTTTATTATTCAAGCCATGCTCAGAAAATGTGGTTGGTTGTATCTATTGATATTTAAATGCCTAGATATATATATATATGTGTGTGTGTGTATATAACTCATATAAATATTCTGTATAAAAATCAATCTTTGTATATAATGCAAAATCTAAACTCTGAAAAATTTTATAAAATGATGATTAAAAAATTTGAATTGAACATTTTTGTAGTTGGATATAAATAAGACACAGAATGTAATACAGTATTTGATTAAATATTGTATGTATGAAAAGATAGAGATGATAATATCTATCACAATTTTTGTACAGCAAAAGAACAAAAAATCTTTTTTGTAAACAGAGCTTTCTAGTGCAGCATGCCTCACTAGCTAACATCGCACTGAAAGTCTTCTAAAATAGTTTATTTTGTTGTTATAAAATGATTTTTGATGGAAAGATACATATATAATTGTATAATATAATAATATATTAATATACTTTTGATTATTAAAAAAAAAAACAAAAATATAAATTTATTAATAAAATGATGAAAAACATGCATTTCTGCATAAAAATTGTACAGAAAGAATATCAAGAAGAAAAGATGAATATTCATTATTATTATTTTTTTTTCTTTTTTTGTTTTTGTGCTAGTCATTTTGTACTATTGTATATAACATAAATTTGTAGATTATTGCATTTTTAATTAATGCTTCATTCTTTCAATTTACTGTATATGTTAGCAATCATAAATTTATGAAAAATACATTAATCTTGATTTATATATGTTTAATTGAGAATTTATTTCCTTTTTGGATTATTTGTATATTTTAAAGTTAAATTTATTGATACTATTATGTAATAAATTTATTCTTGTATTAAGTGTTGATATGTTTTGAGACTATATTTTTATAATGAATATATATATATAATCACATTAAAAACAGTTAATTATTTGAATTAAATTGAAACAGGATAAAATATCCGAAAGTATTGTAGTTAGCTGGATGACTAGTTTATGTAGCAGCTTGCTACCTTGATCGAGTTCAATTCTGGTCTTTCTTCCGGTTTTTCAGGAGGGATCCGAGTCTGGGCCATTGAACCCAACTTTCAGTCTCTGCTGATCTTGTCAGAAGTGATAGGCTCAGAGCATCATATCAAGCTTTAAATTTATTGGAGAATATTCGTTTGCACTTAAACATATTTTCAATTTTTAAATAAATTTAATTAAAAAGTGTAGTATTTTCGTGATATTTATTAAAAATTTCATAATTTTGACAACCATTTATCGATGATAATTCATTATTATAAAAGGAAGGACAAATTAAAATCAGATTATGTGGAAAGTATAAACAGCAAATTACAGACATTGTCATTTAATTAGTCAAAATTTCAAATTATAGTTTTCTTATTGACTATCCTTTGTATCCACATATATACAGTATATATAAATTCTGTATAAATTAACTATCTTCTCGGAAATATAGATAAAATAAGCTCAGTACAGTAGTAAAGTACTATGAAGTTACATTTACTGCAGTTTATAAACATTTTTAGTTGATATTTAATTTTCTTATATCGTAAATTAGGTTGCTTCTAGGCAAATAACTTAATATTTTATATATATATATAAAATATTTTCCTATGATTGCTAAAATTCTCAAAAAACATTTTAAGTAACATAAATTCTTGGTTGAAATACGGTGTTAAATGAGGAAATGGTGGTATTTTTATTGAAAGATTAACTATTCCTAGATTTATTTCCTTCCTTTGAAGATGAATGGACGAATTGAGAAGATTGTAGGAAAAACAAGAATTCTGCCAGAAGTATAGTAGGCCACTAACGGAAACAAGAGGGTATATTTAATCCCCTTTAATGACATACTGGTGAGAGAGTGAATTCTGCCTAGAGAGCAAGAAGAGAGATAGATAACAAGCAGTTCAGAAAGAACTAAAATCGCCTACTTTCCGAACTTGTCATTTATTATTCATTTATTTAGTATTTACAATCTGTTGGCTTTATGCCCAATTTTAAATTAGTTTAATTAGCATAGATGTCATGATGACATTGTCATTACAGCGAGGCACGTCGCTCATTATTATGTCACCACGACCTCGTTGTGATTGATTGTGATAGACATTGACAACAAATGGCTTAAGCATTAAGCAATGCAGGTAAGCCTGTAGTTACTTTGCACCACACTTTTAATACTTAGCGCAGTCTAGTGGCAATAACAATAATAAATTTTTGATAAAAAATAAAATACTGTAGGATTAAATCATCCTACAAGATAAAAGGATGTGGAAATCTGCTATGAAAATATGCTAATTAATTCAAAAGTTATTAGGGCTTATGTCTGCTCTCTCTTCCCAATTATCTTAATCCTCCATTTCCGCCGGGAAATAGATTTAAAATTGTGTACATATTAACTCAAAAGCTATGGCGTATTTTTGATATCTCGCCTCAAGCGGCTAGATGGCGCTGAATATTATTATTTTGTCATTTTCTAAACTTTCTGGTTATTAAGTAGCGAGGCTATTCTAGGGGCAACCACAAATCCCATTCATCTGTGGAGAATCCATAGAAACCGGGGGCGCGTTCTTCGACACTGGTTGACGTCGAATTTTACAACGGTAATGACGTCAATCGTTGAAAACGTCGACGATA
>WUQG02058892.1:0-10062 GCA_011317285.2 Androctonus mauritanicus | reverse complement strand
CTTGACAACTGGATATCCGACAGACCCCCACTGCCACCATGTATTATACATCCTAGAATCTCTTCTTTCTAGCATCCTCTCTTTCCAAGCATCAACTTACCTCATCCATCAACGTTGCTAAGGTTACGACACCTTAGTCGTAACAACAGACGATATAGGATGGTGGATTATTGAAGATGCTCTATGATAGTTTCGAACTCATCTACGTTTCTGTGTCACTTGTTATAACTTCCACATAGTTGACAACAATACTGACTTAATGTATAAAATATTAAGCTAAAGTTTTTATATATATATATATATATTTTTCCTTACGCGATACGTTTAAATATAATTTACGCTTTTACGAACCGAAATGTTTTATTATTATACAACAGAGATGATAAAGTCTCTACTTTGTAGGAAAATTGAAAATTTTTCGACATATTTCATTTTCAACACTTAAACAAGATTTGTTGCAGAGATATGTGTTTATGTCTGTGTGTATGTATTTGGTATTTCTGTTTAGAAACAGAAAGAAATATAAAAAAAAAACAAGGCAGATTGTATCAAGACAAAGCCAGGTGCGGAAGCAACAATATTTCATTTCTTTTCCTTCTACTCTAGGGCCATTTATTCCCACTTCACGCAGGGACAAGAATGAAGAGAAGAGCAGTTTTGTCGCACTGTATGTCACTACAACATTTGACCAAATTCCATTCATGTTTATTCTATATCACTCTGGGAAATTAAATTCGTGCATATGAGAAAACCGGAAGAGGGAAAATACGAATAAATCTAACAAAATTCGGTATATTTTATTGTTTATATCAATATCTCGAACAGAAATTGGATACTTTTCTTTCTAGAAAGGATGAAAGCGAGAAAGAAAACAAAAAATAAAATAATATGCGGCGCTTCTTTAATTTCGATAAACCAAATTTATTAAAGAAAATATTCTCTAAAACCGGCATTCCAACGCATTAAAACGTGATTAATTCGTGTATTTTAACAGTTATAATTATAAAAATTAAGTAAATAATAACTTCAGATTTGTAAATTTTAAACAACTCAATGCTAGCTCTAATTAAAAATGATAGAATTCGTTATTTTGTAGGTTAAAAGCGAGTGTTTAAAAATGCTTTAAAATAAGATAATTGCAAGTAATATAAAGAAAAATCTTAATATTTTATTTACTTAGCAGAAGACAATAATAGTCAGAAAATAAATCCTCTTCTAACCACATAAAGGCAAAGTTTGGATTAATGTTTTGAAGCATTTAATTTTCTAGTTTTCAGATTTTTCGGATAGTATTTTAGTTTCACTGTCAAATAAAGCAAACAAAGCAAAAAAAAATCTTAAAGATACAACATAAAATTTATTTTTAACATCAATTTCAAAACAAAAATAATTTTCGTGATTTTATCATTTAATAAAAGAATTTTTTTCGCATGTACATGAAAATTGATGAAATTTGTTTGCTTAAATTACTCAGAGTCGACTTGATTAAAATTAATAGAAATTATAAATAATATAATTTTTAACTTTTACACACACATATATATATATATATATATATATATATATACATGTATATTTTTTAAATAGACAAGTAAATTACTTGCTAGAAAAAAATAAAAAAAAAATGTAAATAGTCGAGGTCGAGAAAAATGACGTGATGAAAATTTGTTTTCTAATCATCAACATAATGCTGTGTATTTATTCGAAAGAATGTAATAAAAATTTTATCAAAACATGTTTGTTCATTATAAATCATCTCTGTACTACATTAAAGCAATTAGAGTATAATCATTTTGTCAGTTTTGATGGATAACCGCAAATCTCTTCTAATATTAATCTGACTATTTGAATTTATAGCTAATATATTAATCTAGCATTTAAGAATTATATTCGTGTTTGTTCTGAATGAGAAAAAGAAGAAAAGAAGAAAGAAAGGAAAAAAAAAAAAAACGGGAAAAATGTGAGAAGAAGAAAAATTGTTACAGTATTTCGTTTTCGAGGTAACACAGATTAATGGCAAAAGGATGTCCTAACAGTGACTATCCTGTGATGGCGAAAGACAGTTCTGAATGAAATATTACTTCTAACGCCTTTCTTTACTTCTCTTTGTTTTTTTTTTTAATACTATTTAGTCTTTTCCCCAGATAAGTATGTCTAGAACAATTAATTTTAGAAGTAAACATAAAGGAAGTTATCAGGATGCGTGAGGAACGATATTGTTTTAAATATATTTAAAAATATATATATATTGATAACAGAAAAACAATATTATATTTTAAAAAATGCATAAATCTACAGTAAAAATCATAATATAGAAGTAAAAAAAAATATTTTATTATTATTATTTTTTAAATAAATCTGATGGACGTTTTATGAGATTAAATCGGATTCTAGGATGTTTAGAGAAATTAATTAAGGAGCAATCTGATAAAACGTACTAGTATTTCTCCTCTTTTTTTTTTTTAATGAATAGTTTTATCCAGTGATAAATATTTAATGTAGTATAATGAGAAGTAAGTTTCCTATTTATCATCCGAAACGATGCTTAATGTTCTTCCTATGCAGATGAAATTATGATAAAATCCATATAAAAGAGATAAGAAGCACAGCAGATTCGTATAAGTGAATAGATAGTAAGTTAAATTGAACTTCCCTTACTAGCAAAAATATGTAGAAATGCAAAGATGAATTACATTATCAAAAAAAAAAAAAAGAAGAAGAAGAAGAAGAAAAAATTAAAAATGAAAACATTGCAGATTCTTCTTCTCGATCTCGCAACTTATCTTCTTTGCTCTTTTTTTTTTTACCTGAATTTAATAATAGTGATATAAAAAATGTTTTAAAAGTTTACTGATGAGTGCATTAATATATATATATATATATGAATATTCGTATGCTTTCCGAACTGATTTGAAACTCGATCGCACGGAAAAGCAAAACAATGAATGGTACTCGTATGTATATATATATTAATTTAAAAAAAAAAGCTTGGATAAACTAATACATGAAAAAAAAAACTTTTTAAATGGAAAAATATTCGCATCAGTCGACTGAAAACATTCTGGTTCAAATTTCTCTTTCAGATTGATGACCGGTTAGAGTATTTCATTTCTGGAAAAAATGGTCAAGTAAGGGAGAGAAGGGGGGAACATCCAATAGCAATTTTGTAATCGAAACCATCTGTTGTGTAGTCGTTACAACTATTTCCTATTTTATCGACAATAGCTTTCCTAAATTATCGAATGCCCAAGCTAGTGGGGCAATTTTTCGGTACATTGGGATACAATCTTTATACTGACTGTGACTTAGTGTGTAACTGATAGTTTCTCCATGTCTCTGTGCGTCATAGCCGACAGCTGTCAAATATTTGAAGTTTATTGCCAAAAACTACGAATACAAATATTCCGCGGATTTAGATGATAACCTATAAATTGATTACGTGGTTCTGATACCGAAAATGCATTAAGTCTTCTTTTTTTTTTCTTTTTTCGTCTTTTCTTTCTCTGGTGTATCTACACTCTTTGGAAAATTGAAACACCAACGTGTACACTTTCTTGATACGATCGCTTTAAAGCAGTTTTAAAAAATTTATAACGTAAGAAAAAAGTTATAAAAATCTTTTTTTTTTGCATTACACTTTCAGGAATTACAATTTAAAATATTTTAAGAAGATACAGAAGAAACGATATGTCGAAGAAAATAATAATAATAATTTGAAAATCTGCTTGGTTGTACATATTAAAGTGAAAGAAAAAAAAAGCTTTTTGTTTGTGTTTGAAGTTTCTAAACGAGCATTTACATCGAGAAAAAGTTTATTTTTCACTTTTATGTAACTTATAATGTGTAACATAACAATAACATGTTTGAAGCTTGAATTTTTCTCTTTCTCCATCATTTTCTACCTATTTTTGCATCGTTGCATTAAAAATAATCGAATAAATTAAAAATTTTAAGGTAATATTATCAGAATATTGTAAATATATAAAGATAAACGTAACATAAAAAAATTATAAATATGTAGCCCCACGTTTAAAGTTATTCACTAGTGAATTGTAACTTTCGTTCATAATTTTGATTTTATATAAAAAAAAAAAAAAAAAATCACAACCGCTGTTACGGTATAAATTTCCAATTTTCACGTGTAAATCACCGAAGAACCATTAATTTTGATGATTTTTCTAACATTAAATATCGTCCAGCTAACATCTGATGTCAATGGGAAGTTGTTGTATGAAATATGGTAAAAATCTGCAAAGAATTCGTACAGATTGCAGAGAATGGCCATTTTCAGACATTGAATAACTCACTCGTTTCTTGAAATATAAATTTCTTTTATGTGAAGTTTACCATATTTCATCAGGAACAACACTTTTCTCCTCCATAAAAAAGCGTTATCTTCGAAAAATATTCGTTTTTATATCATTTTAATTCAAAAATCTGGCTTATTTTACGCCAAAATAGCTTATTTTGCTTATTTTTAATCATAATTTATCAATTTACAAACTCATCTCTACTGCTGCTCATGATAAAGAAGAGAAAAATATTTTTGCATTTATCGAGAACAGTAATTGTTTAAAATAAATCGTATATGCATGTACTTACGTGTAACACATTAGTTTATTAATATAATACCATCAAAAAATATTTTATTACTGGGATAATTATTTTGTCATCTACAGTAAGCATGTCTAAACACGAGAAAAAGCAAAAAGCGTGTCGGAGAGATGAGACTTGTTGAGAGATTCCATCGAGATATTCAACATCGTTTGACATCCTAAAGACGCTATTGAGGTACGGATAAGATATCCAACTACTTTACATGCATCATTAAGTATGATGGATCGTGTTGAAAATAACCGTACCGATTGTGTGAAAGAAGTAACAAGATCTCTCACGCGGTCTCTGGCCAGCTGTCACCCTTCCCAAGGCAACTCTTCTACTATTATGGCCATCCAAAAGTGAGGTAAACAGATGTTGTTTATGTCCATTCTTAATCTCTTTGACTATCCCAGCGAAAGATTTTTAAACTTATTTCGACATGAAACGTTACACCATGAGACGAATTTATGACACGAAGGAAAAAAAAAGACGAAAATATGCCAAAACATGCCGGTTTAGAATTCTTATTGCGTTATTGAATCTCTTCTTTAAATTCGCACATAAGATTCGCGTGTTACCACGTTGTAGTGTTTTTATACCGAATTCATACAGAAAACACAACAGATTACAACAGCACGCTTTACACCAGACTTTAGAATAAACGACTCTAGTGTATTCTAATGTGTTTTACACTAGATTCTTGTGTACATTATTTAATTAAATTAATAAATTAGTGTCTATTTCAATGATACATATTAACATATTGTAGTATATTTGATATCAAATTTACACAGAGAACACAAGAGATTACAAAAACAGCATGCTTTTCAGCAAAAGACAGTAGTGTATTTCTGTTGTGTTTTACATTAGATTCTTGCGTAATTTGATTAAATTAATAAATTAGTGTCTATTTTAATAATTATTATTCGTATATTTTAGTATATTTTTATATAAAAAGCACACTAGATTATAATATCACGTTCAGTAAACATCAGACTTTAAAACAAAACACTGACGTATTCTAATGTATATTACACTAGATTCTTCTATGTTTTTAATTAAATTAATGGATTAATTCTATTTCAATAATACATATTCATAAATTGTAGTATGTTTTTATACCAAATTTATACAGAAAACACAACAGATTACAATAACACAGTTTTTAGAACACATTATCTTTTTTAGAACAAAAGATACGAGTGTATTCTGTGTTTTATACCAGATTCTTGTGTACATTATTTAATTAAATTAATGAATTATGTCTATTTCAATGATACATATTGATATATTGTAATATGTTTTATACTAAATTTATACAGAAAACACAAGAGATTGCAAAAACAGCATACTTTACAACAAAAGATAGTAATGATTTATAATGTTTTCTACATTAGATTCTTGTATAATTTGATTAAATTAATAAATTAGTCTATTTTAATGATAATTATTAGTATATTTTAGTAACTTTTCATATAAAAAAAACCACACCAGATAATAATACCACGTACAGTACACATCAGACTTTAGAAAAAAACACTGGTGTATTCTAATGTATATATTACAGATCTATTTCCTTTTAAAAATGGTCAAAAGACTTTCTCAAAATGTACTTACTGTAATAACCAAGATGCCTCTCCGGAGCATCTTCTTTCTTGCATTGGTGTCTCCAAGTAGGACCTGTATTCTGATGCTCAAAATATTATTGATAGATTAATTTCCTGCAACCTCCATAACTTTATGTCATTAACACATTGGGATAATAAAAACAAGTATATTACACTGATATGTTCAAAAAATTGTGCTATAGTACTCTAGTGTGTTTTTGTATAAAAACACTAAAATATACGAATAATTATTATTCGTATATTTTAGTATACTATTCGTATATTATTATTCGTTTATTGTTTTGTTTTGATAAAAATTAATGGATTAATTCTATTTCAATAATATATATTCATATATTTTAGTATATTTTTACATCAAATTTATACAGAAAACACAATAGATTACAATAGCATACACTTAGAATGCATTAATGTCTTTAGAACAAAAGATACTAGTGTATTCTAATGTAGGCTACTTTATATTAGATTCTTTACACATTATTTAATTAAATTAGTGAATTTGTATCTATTTTAATAATAATTATTCGAATATTTTAGTATGTTTTTATACAAGACACACTAGAGTGCAATAGTACACTTTTTTGAACGCATTAGTGTCTTTAGAACAAAAGATACTAGTGTATTCTAATGTGTATTTATATTAGATTCTTTACACATTGTTTAATTAAATTAATGAATTTGTAGCTATTTTAATAATAATTATTCGTATATTTTACTATGTTTTTATGCAAAAATCACGCTAGAGTACAATAGCACACTTTTTAGAATACATTAGTGTCTTTAAAACAAAAGATACTAGTGTATTCTAATGTATTTTATACTAGATTCTTGTGTACGTTATTTAAATTACTGTGTTTAATGACAATTTCAATAATGAAAATAAATCTGATATACGGTTAACGCAAATTTAATTTTATACCGCGAATTCTAATAATAAAAAATAATTAATAATACATAGCTTGTGTATATTAATGAGCGAACGGTAATAATAAATAATAATAATAAGTCTCGGCAGAACTAAAAAATTTCATGAAAAGATTTTCCAAAATCTTAACTGAAAATATTTCTGTTTTATTAAAACAGTGTTAGAGGAGATAATTAGATATAAATTAAAAATTTTTCTATACTTAAAAGTAGGCTGAGCTGACAAAACTTTCTTTAATTTTCGACTTGAGAAATTTTCTTACTTCAATTAATTGCGATCAGAATTCCCTCTGCCATCGTTGAAATGACGTCACGTCAGTGCAAATTAAATAGCACTTCCGATAGATAGAGAGGTAACCCGTCGGCGGGAAAGAAGAAAAAGGGGGGGTTCGAAAGAAATTAACTTAATGACTCTCTCCAATTTCCGGTTGCTATCGCGTCTTCTTCGATTGACAGCGCGTGACGTCATCCTGATAGATGACTTCCTCTTTCTCGGTGACGTCATCCTTTCACTTCCGACCGTCGCAACTTGAATTTCATCAATTTTGTTTTGAATTTGCTATAATTTTATTCATTCGAGTAAAAAAAGAAAAAAATTAAAAAAAAAGGAAAATTTAATGCGACATTATTAAAATTTTTAACTAATTTTATCCTTTAATTATTTACTGTTTACGCCATAAAAAAAAAAAAAGAATAAAAAAGAAAAAAAGAGAGAGAGAGGAAGGTGAAATCTAAGTAAATCTTGTTAAAAGTCTGATTAAAATTAACATTTGAATTTTTAAATATATATATATATTTTTTTTTAGGCAATTTTAATTTAGCTTTACGGAGAGAGATTTTATTAATGTTTAACCGATTTTTTTTTTTAATTATTATTTAATTTACTCTTTAACTTTCTAAGAAAAAAAATGTTTGATAAATATTTATAAAAAAAAAAAAAAATAAGCAAAGAAGATTAAATTCAGGACATAATATTAGTTAGCAGTTTATATAAAAAATAAAAAAGAAAAACATGTTAATTAAAAATTCCTGTCGCCAGTTTTAGGTTAAGTAAAGTGATGTAGTTTTGATTTTTCTTTCAATTTGTTCCGTTATATTTCTAATTCCGACCATTAAATAGTTTAATTCTCAACAAGAATGTCATGCTCTGATAGAAAAGTACCTTTCCAATCAAAAGTTACTCTTCCGGACGGCCAATTCTATTTCTCGGTAGCCAAAGTCTCTTAAACGTTACAATCTTTCTATTTTTTGTCACTAAAGGTCCCAAAGGAGGGATTCTTCTGCTTTTGTAGAGTCATGAAACAACTCCCAAGGAATAGACTGGCGACTTGAAATAGTCTTCAACTACATCCAACTGTCCTACATTGTTTCAGTTGCTGTTTTTCATAAGGCAAAAACATATATATACATAAATCCTATATTGTTTTGACTTTTTCTTTGAATAAATTGTAATTTTTTACATGTTTTCAGTTTCTGATATTATTTTTTTTTTACAAGAAATCCAACCTAGGGAGTAAAATTACAGTTAATGGACTAGAAAAAATGACATTATAAAAGAGTAAAATTATAGCTCAATGAATAAAGATTTTAACATTTAAAAAAAACCATTTTTTACAAGAAATCTTGCTTATAGATCAATAGGTTATAGTCATCGTGGATTAATGAGTATTATGGCCTCTAAGTTGTAATATTTAAGAGGCCTAATCGAAATGCAGAATATTTTTTACAGCGAAAATTGAGATTCCTGTAATGTGAAGCCTAAGATGCAGCGTGTCTAGTTTATGCATGAATCCTATCATGTATATTTTGCAAAACTTTATGAATACTACATATCAGCGCAGAAATTGAGCCTACCAGGGCCCTTTATCAAGGTCATTTTAGCCTAGGATTCCATAGTACACGTATCAGCAATTGTGGTGCTGATGGGTACACTACACTATTGCTGATACATGCTCTATGAATCAACAATTGTAGGCCAATATTACAACTTAGAGACCATGTACTATGGCTTCTAAGTTGTGATATTTAAGAAGCCTCAATCAAATGCAGAATATTTTTTATAGCGAGGATTGAAGTTCCTATAATGTGAATCTCTAAGATGTAGCGTGTCTAGTTTATGCATAAATCCTATTATGTATTATTTTGCAAAACTTTATGAATCCTACCTATCAGCGCAGAAATTGAGCCTATCAGGATCATTTTAGTCTAATATTCCATAGTACATGTATCAGCCATTGTGAGGCTGATGGGCCCTACAATTGCTGATACATATACTATGAAATTCTAGTTGAATCGCTGGTTATGTTTCATAAACAAGAAAGATTCTCAAAATTAAAAATTCTATATTTCATGGAATAAAATTACAATTAACGGAAAAAAAACAAGTTTCGGAGGAGATTAAAAAATATGTTAAATTTGCATTTAATTTATTAAATAGATTAACTTTAAAGAAACTTATTTTAAAAGGCCAAGTTTTAAAAAATCTTAATCTTCGGCCAAGAATAAAATTCCCACTTAAAGTCTTAAATAACAAGCGAATTCCAATATTCCTTTCGAACCTTCAACGTTGTTTCTAATTTGCTAACTTGAAACATTAACAGTTTTATTGGCACCATAAAAATAAGACTAATCAAAGCTTCCATAAAAATCCATAAAACCTAGCAAAGTTTTAGTATGATATTAATTTACTTAGATAAATAAGAATGGCCGGAACATTGTTAAAAGGTGAAGGATTTGTTTGGATTTTTTTTTTTTTATATCCCCTTCCTTCTCTCTCTCTCTCTCTCTCTCTTCTTTCTTTCATCGTCCTTGATCTTCGTGGATGCTGTTGTTACCAAAAGAATTTTATATTAAGAAACTTCTTCTTACTGGCAAGTTTATGATGAGTAAGATAGATACCGGTCTGGTTAAG
>WUQG02058881.1:0-10064 GCA_011317285.2 Androctonus mauritanicus | reverse complement strand
TATTTGTTTCTTATCTGCAATTTTACTTTATAATTAGACTGATTTACTTTCATTTGAAAAATACATTTACTCGTCACTACTCCTTCGGGGAAAATTTATGTAACACTACGTACATGTGCAGATTCCATTAGATTTTTTCCATTTTAAATAGGTTTAGATCTAAAGAATTCTTGCCTCTGAAAAATTGGATTGAAATTTCACATTAATTGTACTCCTATGTTCATCATGATTACATTCGCTATTACAATTTTAATTTGTGTTTACCAGCCGCTAATTCTAAAAACTGCCACTAGAGTGCCGCTACTACAGCGTACCAAACGATTTCTATGAGCCTATAGTCCACCCATGGAAGAATCAGCAGGATAATAAATAAGGGCCTGTATTTGCAATGTTATTTAATGTTGGAAAGTAGAGTCATCTGTTGACAAAATATTTCCAATTTAACTTTACATAAAATATTTTCCACATTTTTTTTAATTTTTCAGATATTAAAAAAGTAGAAATAGCTACTCTGTTTATATGTAACAAGTTCAAATATCTTAATTTACATTATTAAAACTTCGTATTACTTGATTTGTTTTTGTGTATTGTTTGTTGATCTTAAGTATATTATATTATTGGTATGATGTCATTCCATACAGTATTGTCTCATTTTCAGTTATGGAACATTATGGCATCATAAAATTATCTAGATGAAATCATTGTAGTCATTTAACTGTTTTTAATCTGGGGTTTTTATTAAAAAATTATTTTTCAACTTGTGTAAAGTTCAGAAAAATGCAATCCTTATGCAATTGGAGTGAAACAGATGCATTGTCAGTGTTTTGCGCATGCATACAGAACACTTATTAAAGTATTGTTTGGTATAAATACATCAACCAAATATCAAATTTTCAATTACAATTACTAGCATATTCAGTAAAAATGATTCCTATAGAATGAGAAATCATGGAATTAAATCCTATGAAAGACAGAATTAATTTTGTAGTTTTGATCATTTAAAATGATAATGATTCAAACTTCTGAGATTTTTATCTCAGAAGGTTGAATGCTTGTATATTGAACTATTTTGATAGATTTTTATGAAATTTAATACAGGTCATTCCAATAAAGATAACTTTAATGATATACACAGGATTCACCCTAAATTTTCTGTATCTTGAATCACTCTTGGAACCACTTCACTAAATTTTGAACCACTTTTCAACTTTTCAATCCAATAAAAATGGTAGCTAAATGAAGCCACTATTTTGCTATTTTCCTGCAAGCTGAAGTCAGAATGCAGTGCAAGACAGATGTGCCATTGCATGCTGAGAGCTGGATAATATAGTTATTCTGATTAATCAAGGGATACAATAGCAGCCAACCAGGTAACATTAGCTTTGATTCTCCTTTATCACAGTACTTATTTTGTTTCAGTTCAGTTTAGCTATCTATACCTTTTGCACTATCTTAAACATTGCTGCTGCTATAACTACATTTGCAAATAACATTCACTGGACAGAAAATGCCAGATGTGCTGTCTGATTGTCAAATAATAAAAGAACTGGAGCTGTAGAAAATAGTAAAAAATGTACACCATTTTTCCAAAGCTGCTGAAATGAAAAGTTTCCAATTGCTTATATAGATTTGCATGTGCAGTTTTTTCAGCAACAGTTGTTGAGGAAATATGACAAGCAACTTTTATCAGTAATTAATTGCTTGCTGATTATGTGTGATTGCATTTTATTGAGCTTAGCATGTATATATTTAGAGACTTGCTCTTAACAACTCTAATTTAACTGATTTTGGATTTATGATACCTAATGTTTGTGGCAAACATATTTTTATTTCTGATATGCATCACACTCTTATTGCATTAACAAATGCCATCAAACATACTGTGTATACTGTAAGTCAATAGATATTATTTGCTATAACTAAATTGACTGTGGCTGCTAAATAAATGGAGCATCTAGATATAATTACCATTGATGATTTTGTGATAGAGCATCTAGATTCATTCAACGTGTATATATATATTGTTGCAGATCTGAATGGCCTGCATTTTTGCATTCACAATTTATAAATCTTCTTTTTATGCCCAATACATCATATTTTTACTATCTCCATTTATATCAAGGTAGCCCAAATATGTAGATTAGGTTCATCTGCTTTAGATCATTTGTTTATCATTGTCATCACAGCTTGCATTTGAATGAGATCACATTTACCATTCTTGTTCAAATCAATTTTTCATTCACTTTTGGCCTTTTCTTCAACTATGTCTGCATTTCAGATATACAGACTGCACAATTTCCTATGAAGCAGATCTACTTTCTTATTTTGCTAGATGGCTAGAGAAATAATAAATGTTACATACATGTTATTTTATTCTGAAAATTACATCAACTTGTGCAGTTCACTAATGATATTATTGATGATCTTCATAACCTACATCTCTCAGGACATAGATATGATTTAGGGTTATGCCATTCAAGTAAATTTCCTAAATGAGACATTCAATGGATAAATTTCTGTAATTTTAAGGCTTCACTAGCATTTATTGATTGGAATAAAAAAAATGACTTGTTGGAAATATGTTTGCATGTGCACCATGACATCATTCACTTCCTCTGGTCCTCAAGCCAGAATGACCAGTATGTGTCACCCACACCTCCAACCTTTACATTTCACCGATCTTGCTTGTGTCCCATAAGCAATAAACTTATGGGACACAAGCAAGGTCGGTGAAACTGTGAAAATGTCTACAGTTTATTTAGCTAGGTAAAGTCTTTATATTTGATCTCGATATATTCATTATTGATGGTCAGTTTGTTGTATATCCTTCCTCCTTCAGACCTTTCAGGACTTTAGCGAGTCATTTTTTTCTATTGGCATGTTGTCTCATTGTGAGATGAAAAAGCATGGTTAGATCCTTTTGTGTAGCAACTCTCAATTAGAATTTCCTCAAAATGGCAAGCATGCTATGCTAGAATAGATCATGACAAGGTTTGATAAAGGGCCACATCACATCCTGCCTGTTGTTCTCTAACTGAATATGAATGACCAGTTAACTCAAGGTACTGGCCATCATCCTTCTGATCTTCACAGAGTACTGCTACTCAAGATTGGTATATCTTGAGCAGCAGTATTCTATCTTTACCAGGACCTGGATACACCTGTCATAGAAATCTAGCCAGCTGCCTGCCTTCAGTTGGCAGATGTGCCAGTACAAATTCCCAATAGGTAAATTTACATTTGTACTGGCACAGATAGGCAAACCTGATCATAACCTGTAGAGAGTAGCTTAGGATGGGCATAATATGTAATAATGGCTAGAGTCTGGATATCATATTTGTGTCCTATTTTTAGTCATTGATTTTGTAACTCCATGTTTTACATGTGCACCTGTGAATTGTTCAGGTCACAAACTTAAGGAAAACAATAAAGCTGGTCATTGAAAGAGTATATGCATAAAATATGATAGCACAAATTGTCCTGGTTGACAGATGCTTGGCATTAAATGCTTGCTACCAGTCAGATGATTAAACCAGGTATGTCTGCACTTGTCTGGTCATGACAACTGATGGTTGATTGTCTTGTTTGCCCTATATCCCAACATCTCTCTTCTTGAATATCTATGGGGCGCTGTCTAATATTTTTGTAGAATCTTATGCTACATATTTATATATGAGAACACAGAATACATTTGGTTTTGTCAGGGACTTGAAAGAGACAGACTGCTGTGAATTGAGATAAGACTAGAGCCATGCAATTGGCATTAGGTCACTCTGGCAGAGTTGCATAAATTTCATTACCAGTGGATCTATCTGCCAATATAGGCCCCCCTCTTGATTCTTGGCAGTATATACTGAAGTTTTAGTGTGAGAGGTGCCAAGTCTCCTACAGATGAATTTGTACTTTCATGTTAGATAGAAGTCTCATCTACAGAGAGAATACAATTATGAGCAACTCAATTTTATGGTAGAATGCATGTGAGAAGAGGGCAAGAAATCTAGGAAGAGTACATTGATCATGTACCTTTAACAGTTTTTCTGGAACCATCAATTTGCACCTGAAAATGGGAAATGACCTCTACCACCTCTCAGAAAAAACTGTGAAAATCTTTCACTGTCCTTAAGGAGAAATATATTCTGTACCCACCTTGGTAACTGATAGCTGCATAACCCAAGTGTTCCCATTTTAGTTACAGCACCTGGAATAATAAAAAGAATAACAGGATAAGAAGACAGTTGGTAAAATGACATAAAATAGTATCAAAAGAATGAATAGTATTGTGCAATTATTAAAGTATACTATAAGTCTGATGATAATGGTTAAAATGCAAGATATTAAAAATACTTGGTTTCTTTTGCTAAAATGAATCAAGACTTCATTTTTTAATAATAATTAATATTTATTAATAATAATTATTAATATAATTAAAAATTATTACTGATATTGAATAAAATATTAATTTAATTAATATTTTATTCAATATTTAATAAATAATTAATAATATATAGTAATATTTAATATAGTAGTCTTGAAGAATTATTATCCATTAAATCAATACATTAATACTGATAAATTGTTTTCATAATTAATGAAAGCAATATGCTATTCAGACATGGCCAAGTTTTTTATCGTATTGAAATTAAAACTATTTTGCAGATTACTATTAAAGTAAGCTTAAAATATAATCATAAAATAGTAAAAAATGTAATTGGAATTTAATTCATTAACTTTTTCTTGGTATAATAAGTTACACAGGAAAAACATCGCTTCCTAGGAAATTTTTATTTTAGACAAACATTTTTGCTTTTACATGAAGCCATCATCAGCTATAAACAATAATTATAAATCAGAACAACATTAGTATATATGTTGTATTCATTTTCAGAAACTGAATGCATATATAGTAATGTTCTAATTTATAAGTGAATATTTATATAAGGCCAAAAACATTTGTTCTTAAATAAAACTTTCATGTACACAATTGTTTTTTCTGTGTAATTATGTTTTATTAAAAACTTAAAAACAATACGATTTATGTAGAAAATAAATTTACACATTAATGTGATAAATATACAATCGACTCACGTTTTTACGGACTTCCAGTTTATGAACTATTTAGTTGGTTCCAAAAAGTCCCTAATATTAATTAATGTCATTCCCCATTTATGAACTTTCAATTTTACGAAGACAATTAGGAACTCTTTTTTTTGGGGGTCTATGAGTTCATAAAATTGAGCATATTTAAGTGTTTCATTTTATGGATTAAATTTTTTTAATCCAGATTGTGCTTTAAAAAATTTTGAAATCATGAGAACCAGATGAAAATTTTTAATGGGCCACATTTGGTCCAGAAGTTATTATTTGGCCATATCTAATTTAGTAATTATATTTTTAATAGACAGTTAACTGTAATATATTTGTAAAATTATTCATTAAATTTTTCAATTGATTATTTTAGGTTAGTCTCAGGTGCTGGAGATATCAAAATAACAAAAGATGGAAATGTTCTTTTACATGAAATGGTAATGTTCTATATGTGAATTATTGAAATTTGTTTTTAAAATGCACTTGTAAGAATTTGAATATTATAACTTGCTTTTTCACTTAATTTCTCTAGAATTCTGTATATCCATTTATTAACTAGGCTTTATTCCAATTCCTATATATATTTATCTCCTTCTCATCACAAAAATAATTTTTTAAACCATTGAATAAAGATATCAAAAATCATGTATTTATCCCAAAAATTGAGCCAATTTGATTAAAATTAATAGTAATATCACAATTTATAAAAATAAACATTTGTACAATTGTCCCACATTTTGTGCAGAAGTTGAGTTCTAGAGAAATATTGCACAGTACAAATTCACATAATGTAGAATGTAATTTATATAAAATAATGGAGTGCCATTCCTGTATATACAAACAAATTGCAAACAAGTCCATAAAATTAATCTTATAATATATCTAAATTTATTTATTCTATATTACATTTTTGTTATAATAAAAATTGTAATATTATCAACACTTTCTGGGGAAAAAAATTAGTTAAAATTTATGTAGAAAATGTTTTTTTCTATAAAATTTTTTATAAGCTAAAAACTAATGATAAACTTTTGTGAAATTTTAAATTCTTTTTTTCAAATTAGAGTCTATATCCAAAATTTTTGTATTACAAAATTTGAATTTTCATGTACATAAAAGAGAAATTATTTATCATCTACAGTAATTAATGTGTGAGACATAGATTATATTTAAATACCATCTTTATTAGGTTAACAAATAAAACAGTGTTTTTTGCACATCATTAAGAATATATAACTGAAAACTTAATGTAAGATAATTATTGAATGATATTTTCTAAATTAGGAATATATTTCATTGAAACAACTCAATAACACAAAACTTAAAAAAGTTGATTTTGGCAGTGTTAAATATCTATTTAAATAGTGTAATATTATTTATAATATTACTAGTATTTTCACACTGATATTTGAGTTAGAAAAAAATATTTTGTCTAAAAAGAGAACTTATTTTTGAAAATTGAAAAATCATTAATCAATGAAATCTACTAAGCATTCTAAAATTTTGTAATAAGTACCTGACCATACAGTAGCATTTTACAGTAAAAATCTGCATGAATAAAGGGGTGTGTGAGTGAGTGAAATGAAAGTTTTACTTATAAAAATTAAATTAAATAGAAATGTTAATTGATATTTATATCAATAAAAATAATTTTTTTTATAAATTATAAGATTTGTTTAATAAAATTTCTAAAAAATGAGATGGCATATAAATTATTTTATAATAAAATTACAGTTTGTGTAGTAATTGTCTTAGAATTTATATATAAACAAAAATAACTGACTCAATTGAGAAAATTAACTAACTTTATTTTATAGCAAATTCAACACCCAACAGCTTCATTAATTGCTCGAGCATCTACCGCTCAAAATGATATTGTTGGAGATGGCACAACATCAACAGTATTGATTATAGGAGAATTACTTAAACAAGCAGATATGTATATATCTGAAGTAAGTGGTATATTGCATTTATATATTAATGTTACTGCAAGATTATATGGAATTATTCCTAATAATTTGTTATTTCTCTTCTTTTATAAACTTTGTTTTAGTCAGTTTTTCCTAATGGCATAATTGTATAATATTGCTGAGAATAATTGGCTAAAATGGAACAAAATATTTAGGAAAAGAGAGAATATTTTTTATTATTAAAAATTTCTAATGACATGAGAAAACATTGATTTAATATATATCAAACAAATATATCTATTGCTTTATTATAAATATAGCAATATTCAAAGGGGAAAATTTATAAAAATATTTTTTTTTGAATATAAAAGACCTTAAATAAAATTTGTCAAAAAATGATCTGTTTTTAAAAAGTATAGATGTAGTTCTCGGTTTATGCTCCCAAGTTTGTGAGGTTTTTTAAATATTGTATCAAAATTCGAAAATATTAACATTAGTTATAATCATTAATGCAGTCATAAAAAGGCATTTAAAACCATGTACATAATTATATAATGCAATACAACTGGAATAGTTTTGTAGCAGAAACTCCATCTGCTACAAAATTGGAAAATCAGAATGGTGCCGAAAAGTGAAAGTAGTGCATCTTTTGTTCACCATGAATGTACTGGCACATTAAGTAAATGATTTTTATTCCCACATTATGCCTAAGGCAGTAGGAAATAATATAAAAGCTCATTTACTTATTGAATCGTTATTAATGAATATAAAGAATGAAAACATTTGTGTGTCATAAATAATTTATTATAATTTGCTTGATTTTAAAATCCCTTTTTTGTTTCTGTAAGTAAATCATTATTTAATAATAAACTATTGATTTTTTTTCTTTGTTTAATTTTGTTATGATTGAATTTTATTGATGAGAATTGAACCCAATTTTAACATTGTCTATGGGATTGTTGATTATGAGTTCTTATTTTGTGATTGCACTTAAAGAACAAATTAACTTGCAAAGTCGAGAACTGTGTGTAAATTCTAAATATGGAATTTTATTTGAAATACACCAAATGGACAACTAGAGTCTCAAATTAGGATAAAACAAAATCTGAACTAGCTTATAGGACCTTAGAATATATAATTTTATTCTAAGGTCCTATAAACTAGTTCAGATTTTGTTTTATTTGAAATATAAATTAAAATGAAAATATTTTTATAAAAATATAATTAGGAAAAAAATTATTAATTCAGATGATGTCAATATTGCTTTAATTCCCATAATGAAAAAACAATGTTAATTAGATTGCTAAACTGGCACAAAAGTATTATCTGATTGTTGTTGTTTAATATACTTGTTTTGAAGTGATCACATTAAGCAATATCCACTATATAAATAAAAACTTCAAATGTAGTACTTATATCTTAATAGTTTCAGATATAAAAGTTTTTCATTATTATTCAAGTTATTATCTGAAAAGATGATTTAAAATATTACAAAATAATCTACAGTATTGATGGAATAAAATTTTTCAGATAATTTTTAAATAAATATATAAAAACAATAAATATTTAAAAATCATATTTGTAAATAACAACACTAAACAGCATTTAAAAAATAATAACAAACTTTTAATGAAATGTTTTTTTTGGTATACAACCATCTTCAGTATTAAGAACAGAATACAAAAGTTTTTCAGTTTGTTTTTGAACATATATCTCATAATAGAATACAAACTTTTAAAATTTATTATTAATACCATAATTTCTGTTAATAAATAATAATGTATTTTACATATAATATGCAAGATGTATATAAATTTTATTTTACTGGGCCTATATTATCCAGTAAGCAAATTTTTGTGAATATTTATAGTTAAATTTATTAAAAATTAACAAAATTAGAATTAAATTAAATGGCCTGTATGGGATATTTAAGTTATTATGTATTGCTCAACTGCAATACATAATAACTTCTTAATGCTGAAGATAGCTGTATACCAACTGAAAACATTTAAAATTTTAGTTATTATTTTTCAACTGCTGTTTAGTGCTGTTATGTACAAATATATTATTAGTAGCAGTTAAAATAGTTCTTTTAAAAATCATAATTGAAGTATCTATATATATATATTGCACATTTGAGTTTGTTCTCTAGCATTTTTATTGCTTGGCCTAAGAAGGGGTTGCGATATCATTCTATGCAGGATTTCATAGAGATAAGCAATATAGTTTTTAATTTTAGCCTTTGATTTCCCTTTAATGTTTAAAAACCAATGAAGTTCCAAATTGATGGATGAAGTGATGTACAGCTCCGGCCAAAAAGTTTGTCACCTCGAAGAAGTATGGTCAGCTATCAGGCAATACTCGATTCGAGACCGATTAGTCATGACAGTATTGTGCAATGCAATTTGCTTATTGGGCGATTCCATTGCGCAGTATCTAATGCAATGAGGTATGCAAATAAAAATCGAGCACTATTGTTTGTAATGTAACAGTGATTCGAAATGAAACTTACGATTTATTATTATTATGTGCATCCATACTAGTATCTATAGAAACATCACTGATGTCTTACAAAAAGTTTGTGACTAAGTCATAAACAAATAGTTGCTATGGAGAGTAGCAATAGCTGAAAGAAAATGTATTGTTTGAAGTTTGTTATTAGTTGTTTAAACTAGTCTCTAATAACATCCAGTTGTTAATAATAAAAACAGAGAAGAAGGGAAAACTATTAAAGAAATTGCAAGCATATTCAGCATTACTGCAAGAACAGTATTAAACATCCTAAGGCATACTAGGGAAAGAGGAAGAGTTTCACCAATGAAAGCAAAAGATCGTGCTCGAATTATTACTGCAAATGAAGATTCTGAAATACAGAGAATTAGCGAAAGAGAACCTTTTAAGAATGCTAGTAGAATAAAGGATAGCTCTTTGAATGCATAATGTGGATTGTTTATGATTTGCAGCTTTTTCACGTTTAACCAAGCTTATCACGACCGGATGATATGGCTGAAAGTTTGCTGTTTGTTTGTTTGTTGTTTAAAAAACAATGCTTTTATGCATTTTTTACAA
>WUQG02058870.1:0-10065 GCA_011317285.2 Androctonus mauritanicus | reverse complement strand
CACTTGTTAGATATTCAAGAGACTGTTCTTCATTTTCTTCTTCAGAAAAAGAATTTTTAGAATGCTTATTGTTTATCAAGTAATGTATCAGTTGCTGATGATCTAAACAATAGATCATCAGCAACTAATACATTACTTGATAATGGAATATCCTTTGTATCTCCAATTAATATCAGTAATCTGATTCTATTCTTAATTTCAAATGGAGTAGGATTATTATAAAAGATGCCAACACCATGTATTGTTGAGAATAAATTTTCTAAGCAGTTCTGGTTTAGCTGAAATGTTAGTAAATAAGATACTTGAACTTTTTGTAAATCCCTAATCAATCATCACCACTTGTTCATAGGCTTTACTTGCCAATACTGCTGTTAACCTACCTGCTGTTATATCAGCCTTATGTTCTTTGAGCCTCTTATCAAGTTTTCTGCTAGTACTCCCCACATAATATTGCTGTATCTCCTCATCTATATTATATATGGGAATGGTGTATATGCCTGATTTCTTGTTTTTCGGGACAGTATATTTTTATTATTTTTATTATATCTGGATATTTTTTATCATCATTCCACAAGATATTAAACACCATGGAACCTCTTCTTCTAGCCATTCTATATCTCCTTTGGTTTGAAACTTTCGTCAGTATTTTATTTGTGGTAGTATAATAGGTGATAGCCGTAAAGGGGCGGTTGTCATTGCCTTATTGTACAGTATGGGTGTTTCCGGGTGTCATCCGCAAAGAATTACATGAGAAACTGAATTTGTCTTACATTTTGCTGATATCTCCCAATAACATTTAAATGGGCATGTGAAATATGATGTGTTTTAAGTCACCTTGCTCCTGATCTGGAAGTTCCTGAATTACTTGTTTTGTTATATTTGTGCCATCAGGCAAAAGGATTCGTTCATCAAGAAAATGATTTCACAAGAGTTTCAATAAATATGGAACATCATTAAAAACCCATACTTTTCTATCACTATTGACATGATTTGCAAAGTAAGTTTTGTTTATGTTCACACAGAGTTCTTTTCATATTTTTGAGTTTTTTCCACCCATCACAAGTTACAGCCATAACAATTAACCCAGAAGCTTCAACTTTCTCTATTATACTCTGAAGTAACTTGCTCATCATGGTCACATCAAAATTATAATAGACTGGCTGTTTCTATTGACTGAATAAACTTTGTGCCATAGCCACTTGAACATTACTGTGGGATCCAAGAATTTTATCCTCTGATGAGTCATAACAGATACGATTGTTAATATTCATTTCATCAAACATGAGCACAATTAATTTCTCTAATTTGGTGAAAGTTGCACTCTTTACTTTTATTAGATATGAAACCTCTTATAAAATTCCTGGTCTGTACTTAAATCCCTTCATCCAGTTCTGAAATGTAGAATGACATGGCAAAGGAATGTAGCACTTTTGCAAGTATGAATATGATTTACTGGATAGGGCTCTTAAAGTCATTGCATTTCCAATATCCTCAGTATTTCATCATATTCGTTTTTACTCAATAGACACTGAATTTGTCTTGGGGTAAAACGTTTTCATAGGATTTTCTCTACTTTCTTGATCGATAATTTTTTCCAGTTGACCATAGTGTTGTATTTCTGTGAGGATTTTTGTACTTTAGAGTATTAGCCTTTCTCACTGCAGAATCATTTCTCTTTAAAGCATTTTCTAGCAATGCATTATTTTTCAAAATTTCAATCTCAGATCTTTATTTTTTTTATTTCATCATCATTCATTAGGCTCTCAGACAATCCCACAGCAGGATCTGTGTTTTGTTATCACATCTACTTTTTTCTTCTTTGGAAAGAGTGATTGCAAAGTTGATATTGCTCTTTTTCATATTTCTCTTCTTCCAAAATGACTCACAATCATCCAATTGCTATAAAAAAAATATAGCTTATTCAGTTTCATTATGATCACTTAAGACAATCAATTAAATAGTAAAGACAATAAATTAAATACTTAAGAAAATTTAATATAAGGAACAATTATATGTAACTATCATTTGAAATAATATTAAGCCTTATATTTTAGTTTCATGTTTTCATGTACTTCATGTACTATATGCAAATAAAAATTGAATGTATAAATACAATAATAGAAATAAAATACTAAGTTTCTTACCTGACTGATAGTCTCATTAACATTCATATTTCCAGATGTTTTCTCTCCATGCCAATTTGGAATATGTTGAGTTAGAACTGCATTTATATTTTAATTTTTTTCTCAATCGTAATCGAAGCATTTCATGTTTCAAGTCTTATTCATAGTTATCAGGAAGAAAGTATGTTGAGCAGATTCGAGCAGTCTTAATGTTTACTTTATCTGCACATTTACAGCGGGATAGCCAAATTTGTTGAGTTTTCTCGTCTTTGAGAAACAATGATAAATCACATCTGATGTGTTACAACTACAATTATGACAGGTTGCAACTGCACAATTATTATGACTTTGACTCATGTTTAAAAAATATAAATAAGATAAAAATATAAGTTAGATATGATCACTCAATGAATTTACCTGCAAGGTATATAGAGAGTAGCTCAACTGTCCTTGCAATGATATCATGCCGCACAAAGCTGCTGGGAAAATTTCTCTCACCAGTTGGGAATGGCCTACTAATAATAACTCTATATATCTTGGTTTCAACCAACTATCCTCTTCCCAAAGGCCTAAGAACATCATAAGTCCCATACTGACATGAGTAGGTAAACTTAAGGCAACCCTATTGATACTGAATCATCATAATGATAAACATTTATTAGATTGTTTTATAAGCTTAAAATTGAATATAAAATTTAATATTTGTTTTAGATAATTCGTGCTTAATGATGGAATATGAACAATATTAATTGTTGAAATCTGTTAAGAGAGTTGTTTTTACATATTTTATTTCTTAATTACAGAATTTAATTAAGTAAAAAATAAAATATATGATATTAAAATAATGAATTGCCTACTTTTAGAACAATTTGGTAAACAATTTTTTATACAAAACAAGGAAAAGTGGCCAATCCATTATTTCTTTAAATTCATATTGTATTAGATTTTTTTTATTCAGTTTGAAACAAATTTACTATTCTATTTTATGCTGAATTTATTTTTTAATTTTACTTTTTTAACAATGCATCAGACATACAGAATGTTTGGTAATAACTTATAAGGAAACCAGTTGATTGTGATTTACTGATTTGGACAAAATTTTGCAGATTAGTGGTAGTCCATGTGCTGATTCATCTAGATTTAGATACTTATCAATTTTTTTTAAATAAATTTTTAAATTTTATGATTTTTTACATCTCCTTTAATTACCATAATTCTACTAAAAATTTAAATATTTGAATAATACAATTGACATCATAGCTGATTAATATACAAATAATGTGGGTTTGAGTCTAGATAAAATTTTTTTAAATATTAGTAAAAGTAATTTTTATTTAAATTTTATTCATTTTTTTTAATTATTTTTTTTAGATAACAATTATATTATCTTTTTTGATAACAATTATATTATTTGAGAGCTGTTTAGGTTTATTTTTCTATTCTGAATTTATATTTACACATACAAAATAATAATAGTTGATTTCTTTAAAAATATGAAATAATGATTGATTCATTTATTTTATTCTTTATGCTGAATTATATTTATTAATGTATTACAATTACTTTTCACTTCAAAAATTCTTTCAATAAATAAATATTATATATATTGAGAAATCATAATATACTATAATTTCAAAAAAAAAAAAAAGATATGAATTACACTAGGTCATTGAATTATATGATTTCAATTTAATGGTTGCAGAGATCTCATGGATCAGTTTGAGAGATGTGAATGCGTAAGTCTCTATTTTTGTTGAATTTCTGTGAAATACCAATAAAAATTTCATTAGATTATTAACTTTTTTGAAGAAATATTACTTAGTCTTAAATTTTCTTATATATGCTTAAAGTATGCTCATATATTTCATTTGGTCATTCTAGTTGTGTATATTGAAATTTAAGAATTGTTGAACTTACATGTGGTTTTTGATTTACACAGAAATTTTTTGGATGAATTAACTACATGAGTTGGGGGACCTATTATACTTATGGAAAAATGTTTGAAGTGACATATAAAAAGTAATTTTATAAATATTTATAATTTATTCATAATATAGCACACTATACAAAATGAAATACAGGTACTTTTCACTTAACAACCAAGTTCCGTTCTCATGACTCTGTTGTAGAACGAATCGGTAAGCGAGTAGCATATTCATATATATTTAGAAAATAGTGGAAACAAATTTCAACTTAAAATTTGGTTTTACTTTTTATTTGTCAATGCAAATAACAATTACCTTATGAAAAAACAAGATAGACAACCCTCAAAAAAAATTGATAATCAACATAACGCATATGGGTGAAAACCAAATTTTACATCAAAAAAAGAAATTATAAACTAAGACATAAGTTCCAATAGTCATTAAACAGGTAGATCATTAAGTGAGGAGTAGCTGTAATTTCTTTAAAATATGAAATAATGATGCATTTAATTATTATTTTTGCATATAAATACAAACAATAAGTAAACATCAACCAAATAACCCTAGTGTTACAAATTTTTTTATAAATAACTGAAATTAATTGCTAATGATTAGTGTTCCAATGTGGCTCCATCTATTGAGCAATAATTAAACTATAAATTTTAATACAGTACTAACCTGAAAATTTTTTTGAACTAGGAATCTTTAGGATAAGGGACTAACATTGTACTAACTAGACCACTGGGACACCAGGTGATTTATTTTTGGGATAGCTTATATAAATGAAATTTAGTCAAGCATATATCAGACAGGCCAATAAACTATATTCTCCATTGGGCTAATTCTGTAGCCATGAGTCCTCTATGGCAAAGTGAGGTAGATTATAGACTGGCTCAATCAGATATATAAATAATTAATTATCAAGCAAACAAACTTACTAACAATTAATAATCAAAATGTAAATACAAGTTCAAAATAGAAAAATAAACCTATATAATTATCACAGAAAAAGACAAATCTAAAACAATAATATAAAAAATGTATAAATTTAAAAAAAAATAACTATTATTGTTATTTTTTTTTTAAATTAATAAATAAAAAATAAATTTTATCTGGACTTGAATCCTCATTATTCATATAGTAATCAGCTATGCTGTTAATTGCTACTATTCAAACATTAAAATTATAGCAGAATTATGGTAAAGAAAGAAAATGTTGAAAATTGCAAAATTAAAAAGTTATTAAAAAAATTGAGTGTCTATACATAAAATTTTGTCAGATGAATCAACATATGGACTGCCACCATCCTGTAAAATTTCATTCAAATTGATGAGTCATGATCAACAGAGTCCTCTTGTTAGTTGTGTTTATTATATATCAAATTCTCAATTATTCAATGTGATGGAAGATGCATAAATATTTTGATAATTCAAAAATTTTGTTTCCCCTATATTTTTGAATTATCAGTGTTATAGTATGAAACAGTTTTAGTGATTGTTTGATTGTATGGTATGGTATAGTGTAACACAAATCATTTGAATACTTTAAATGCAAAAACATGTACTAAATAGTATTTAAAAAAGAAAAATTTTTAATTGATGTTTCATTTCAAGATCTTTTTGATTATCATTAATTCCTGTAATGAAAAGATTATTAAATAATTTTAAAAACTTACATGAGAGATTATTTATGACTTTGAAAACAAACATCTAAGCATTACAAGCTGGATTGTGGAAAATAAATTTATTATGCTATGAAAATATTTTTTGACAAATTTCAAGCCCTTCTGAGTTATAATACAAAAAAAAAAAACTGGCTGCAAAATTGTAATAAGACCTTTACAATTGTTATAAAGGATGCTCAGATTAAATGAATGTCAAGATTCCAAAAAAATATTTTGAGTTTGAAAATGCATTACATTAATGCCTTTTTGGCAGCATACTTGAAGCATGATACCATATCAATGTCAAAATGATCATGCTTCAAATGCATTGCAAAAATGTAAATCTTAAGAGCTATAACTTATATATTTTTTATGAATAAATATAGTAGGTCCTTGTTTAATGTCATTTGCTATTATGTCATGAGTTAAAACTAAATTAATTATACAAGTGTGAATTTATTGACAAGCACTATTGAGCAGACCCAAAAAATCACAAAACAAAACGTTTTTTAGAGAGAGGATCGCTTTCGGCTTTATCTGCTATCTTCAGCTCAAACATAAAAGAATAAAGAATACATTCTTTATTCTTTTAAGTTTGAGCTGAAGATGGCAGATAAAGCCAAAAGCGCTCCTCTCTCAAATAAATGTTTTGTTTTATGATTTTTTAGGGTGTACTCAATAGTGCTTGCCAAGAAATTAACACTTGTGTACTACACTGCAAAGAGCAGTGATTAATAATTTATAATTTAAATTAATTATTTAAAACATTAAAGTTTTTAAGACAGCAGAATGGAATAAAGTCCTGTTTTCCAAGAAAATGTGAATAGAAAATGTGTTAGAAGCCTATAATATAGTTAGAGAAAACCAAGCAACCACATTTTATATGAGTGCTAATTCAAGTCCACAATATTGTTTTAAGGACACAGTATTAAATCATATTGTAAGAGATTCATGTCAGATTCATCACATAGAAATGTTTTGATAAGAAAAACTAAGCACCATAAGCAAAGAAACTATTTTAATACGGTAAAACGTTTTCGGGCTATAGGGAAAGCCCCACATCAGTACCGTACACAATTCTATTGTAGAATAAAGAATTAAAGAATTGGGTTCTTTATTCTACAATAGAATTGTGTACGGTACTGATGAGGGGCTTTCCCTATAGCCCAAAAACGTTTTACCGTATTAAAATAGTTTCTTTGCTTATGGTACTTAGTTTTTCTTATCTGATCAATGTAAGTATATCCAACAACTGATACTTAGGACATAGAAATTGAAAATTATTCAATCCCAACTGAAAATGTTTTAAATTTCAATTTTTGTTTTTATCAAAAACATCTCTAAAAGTTTAAAATGCTTTTTTCACATCCATTTATTGATTTGAATACCAAATTAATTTCTTGTCTAATGTAATTCTAAAATACTAAAAAGTTAAGTAAAACATCATTAAAATACATTTTGATAACATGAATTGCATATCATTAAATATTCCATAAAATAAAAAAGAGTGAATTTGTTGTTATATTGAATTTTAAACACACAATAAAAAGGAAAATGCAATGTATATATAAATTTATACAACTGCAATTACA
The DNA here is from genome assembly GCA_011317285.2 of Androctonus mauritanicus. NCBI lineage: Eukaryota > Metazoa > Arthropoda > Arachnida > Scorpiones > Buthidae > Androctonus > Androctonus mauritanicus. The sequence continues at coordinate 2,762 of WUQG02058870.1, read as the reverse complement.
AAAAAATACAGTAAAGTAGTTACATTATGTATACTACACACACAATAGTCTTTGATTTACAACCATTCTTATTTATTATAGTGATATAATCAGTAAATTCTGTGACTGGTCTATCAGTAACTGATGCAATTCATATGCTTATGAGTCTATGCATAATGATTTAATATATGGAAAAATCCATTTAATGCCTGGTTTTATATTTTTGCATTTATTAAATTTATTATAATAAAGTTGGGAGAAGTAATAAATATTGGTAATTGGCAATCCATAAATTTTGGGCTTTTATGACTTCTGACTGCTTTAACTTATGACCTCAGAATTCAAACTGATCCCCATAATAAATTGAGAACTACCTATAGATACTTATTTTTATTTAAATATTATAAAAGCAATGAAAACTTCTGAAGGTACATTCAAAGATCATATAAAAATCTAAGGTAATGGATTTAGGTTTTTCCAAAAATCTTTTATATCTTTTTTATTTTTGAGAACTATTTTTGGTATAACAGATCCATATGAAGAAGGACTAGTTATTAGAATATATGATTTTTTTTTTGCTAGAAGGTATATAATATCTTGACTAATCAATGGTATTAATTCTACAGAGTGAAACCTATATGACAGTTACTATCAATGTGATCAAGTTTGATTAATTAATTGATTGATCAAATTAAAATTTTTTACTCACTCTGTCTATTTTTTATTGAACAAACATCTTCATCAAAACTCTGTCCTGTGCTTCGAGAAAATGCTTCAGCTGTTGAACAATAACCATGATGTACTAAGTATGTCTGGACAATCCTATAAAATAAAACAATATAACAAATTAATTCATCATTGAAAACTGGCAAAATAATACAATTTTAATTCAAGATATATAAAATTTTTGTTTCTTATTATTCAAGCAACTTCAATAAAGGACAAAATTATACAAGATTTACTGTGTTATATTTCTATATAAAATGGCTATTTAGATGCTTATTTTTTGTTATATACATATAATTTTGTTTTTATAAGGCCAATACAAAAATATAAATTTTTGTCATTAAAATTATTCTGATACCTTTTATTTTTAATATTGCCTATTAATTATTGGAATTCATACATAAGCAGGTTCTCATAAGAGTTATCAATTAAAATTCTAACTTTTTTTACATATGTTGATTTTTCAGCTATTTTATTTATTTACAATTTCAAAACGGAAAGCAATGCTTTTATCTTCTGATAAAATTTAATTTAATTATTAAAATTTTTTTTAACTTTTTTTTTAATTTTTATTCAGTTTACATCATTAATTTTGTAATTAATGATGTAAACTGATTTCAGATTACTGTTGATTACTGTAAAATAATTTGTTTTATTTTTCTAATTCTTCACAAGAAAAGGAAGTTAAAATCAAAGAATATATCATCAAATTCATTTAATTATATACCTATGAAGTGTCTGCCATTCGCCTTGTCTATCATTTACAGGGAATTTTTCAATTGTCATTCTTGTTTGCATTCTCAATTCCTAAAGAAAGCAATAATGAATCAATAATTTTAAATAAAATTCTGATTACATATTCATAAAATATTAATCAAAATATTAGATAATAAACATCAAATTATTTATTTTTGATTTAAAATTATTCATCAATTCAAGAAATTGTAAAATTAGTATTCACAAATCGAAGTGACTATAGAGGGCATCACGACTTTTTCAATATGATGCCCTCTATAGTCAAAACGTGATGCCCTCTATAGTCAAAACAATCGTGATGCCCTCTATACTCAAAACAAAACAAGACCCATATCAATTAATATTATGAAATAAAATTTGTTTTGACTCGAATTAAGTAAAATGAATAGGATTAAATAAGGAAGTATTACTTATGTGTTTATATTATCTTAATAGAAAATTTATATTTATTCTGATAATTTTATAATTTAACTTCCTATTAATTTTTAAGTAAGAGATGTTAATGAAAAAAATTTGAGAAGACAGAATTAATTATTCATGTTTTCAATTTGACCTTTCCCACAATTATACTATTTATCTGATCTAATTTATTGATAAATTATAAATTATCAGATAACACTAACTGGCAAAGTTAGAAATATCCAAAATACTGTACTCCCATAAATAAAGGTGCTTCTCAATAATTGATTTATTTGCATTATTAATTTAAATAACTGTAAATAAATGCAATTAATAAAAAATTTCAGAGAAAAATTTATGCACTCATTCAACTTTTAATATCTACTAGGAGAAAACTTAATTGCATGGTTTTAAGAATTGATTAAAAGTGCACTTAAACTTTAAATATCTTTATTCTTACCTATGTTTATTTACTTATAAGTTAATAATAAAGAATTGTCATTTGTGCAGCTAAAGATATTATTGGTTTGGTAAAACCTGAAATTGGAGGAAAGGCATTTTCTTTACTACTAAAATGGTAAACATAGATCAACAGTAAAGAATTACAACTAATAGTTAACCTTTATTTTTAGATTTATAACTAGATATTATTTATTTGTGCAACCTTTATTACTTGATAAAATGTAATCAGTCTTAAGAAAATGCAGAGAAGAAATAAGAGTGATCTTAGGTGCTTTCTTTCCAAACTTCAATATATGTAGCCATTCTTTTTATAATTTGATATTTTTTGGGAGTCCATGCAAAAAAATTGTCACTGATTATTTGCTCTTGAATTATTATATGCTGCAATAATGATTTCTTATCTTATTATTCTTCCTTGTTCTCCCAAAATTCATAATAAA